>JAFFZH010014951.1:23845-80611 GCA_018420115.1 Euura saliciscinereae | reverse complement strand
TTAAAATGGTCTACAAAATGCAAAATGGTTTCTTTAAAATATACATGAAATAATGCAGCACGAATATTTTGAGTCCCTACATCACCATTCAATTTTTGCGCTTATATCAGCTAGGTCAGAGCCGAAGTTCCATATCACTCATCACGTAGATGTATGCATTAATCCTAATTCTGCTGAACGAATTTCATGCTCTGCTTGATTGTCATTTTTCTGCATTGTTTATTAGTATTTCTGACCAAACTCATCATGAATTTCCTGAATGTGAATTTTTTACTACTCCAACAATGAGATTTTTCATTCAACTTGCCGAACCTAATAACTGAGTTAGTGAGAATGCGCACGATTCCCTTTACGTATAGAAAGTCGCATGAGGTGTTTTCCGGTACAGAATTGGAGAAAAAGTACAAAAATCAAGCTCAAGTTCCGCACATCACATATTGTTATCATTCATTATCAATTTCTTGGCAATGAAATGAAAAATGTCCACCTTTCTGAGAACTCTATTATCAGTCAAGTCAAGTCAGTCTGTTGTGAAAAAGTGATGATTTTGTGATTATTGTCAACATTGATATGTATATATCAGTCGTCTCTGCAGATCCCGGTAAACCGGAACGAATTCAACCGAATTGAGTATGTTGAAAACGGAACTTACGCGAATCGAATAGAATTGTCTACCAATTCTTTTAGATTATTTGCAATTTAAAAAAATTGGCGCACGAGTGTTTTGAATTCGATTGAATTCGATCCAATTCCGATTTCAGTATCCTCAATTCGATTTGTTAATTTACTGGGATACATGAGCTGCTATACTATAGTCAGATAGTTTACCTATTTGGCAATTTTTTAGCTTGCTTTTCCGCGATCATTCCTGGTACACATTATTTAGAACGAATACGAACGTCATCAAATACCTAAATAACTATTTCGCACTTGAACTAACTGGTACGCCTACCATTCCTCCCTCACTACTCAAAAACCAGTCGAAAAAAACTTCAGTAATACGAACATAGAAATTGATGAACATGAAAAGATTTTCGAACGTCAGAAAAAATACCATTTACCCATTTTACAAATGGTAAATGGGTAGAGTTTGGCATTTTAAATATCAAATGTAAATGCTTTTAGAGATTCCATTTGAAATAGAAAATGCAAATGCCATTTTGCATTTAAAATGCCTATTTCAAATGGAAGCATTTCAAATATTACCCAGCCCTGCGAATATCAGTGTAGTACCCTAATTTTGTCGGAATAATTGACTGGTGACTGATCAAACTGATGCTTAATCGTCTTTGTCCCGGTTGTTTTATTGTGCAATGCGTTAATCTGTGATTTCAAGCAGTTAGAAGCACAATTGCTCAAATTTTAGTGCCCGGGGCCCCGCTCGCGATCGGCCCTGGGCCAGCGCCTTCCCGCTGCTGCGTCCCGCTGCTAATTTCAGGTACATGAAAATACACAGTTAAAAATGGTGTAAATTTGATGATATTTCGGTAAAACACCATCTTGTTTCCGATATTACACCAGAATCGCACGGTGTGGTTTTGAAATTTTCACACTACTTTCACAGCAATTTCACACCAACTAATTTTACACCGATTTTACACCGATTTTACACGATTTTACACGATTTTACACGAAAAAAAGGGATACCTGAAAGTTGGGATCGAACCGCCGTCCTTCGAATTTGGAAGCAGTGACGCTACCGTCTGTGCTACGGAACTTCATAGTGATAATATAACCAAGTTTTAGGTTCATAAGCTTTGATATGATTACGATTGATTTTCCATTTTTAAAGAAGTTGGTACACTTCGATCTAAATAGATAAGGTGTGCAATTGGCGAAAAATCGGTGTAAAATGGGTGGGTGTAAAATCGGTGTAAAATCGATGGGGTGAAAAATTAGTATAAAATCGGTGAAAAATCAGTCGGGTGTAAAACCAGTGTAAAATTAGTTGGTGTGAAATTGGTGTGAAAGTAGTTTGAAAAATTCATAACCACACCGTGCAATTTTGGTGTAATTTTAGACGGATCTCAGTGTGTCACTGAAATACCACCTATATCACACCAAAATAACACCACGCCAAAAATACACCAGAATCACACCAGGAAAAGTGGTGTAAATGAATCTGCTAGGGACCCGGACCCCACCAAATATGCTCCGTGATATCGCAGACATCACAGGGAGGGTTTGGAGTCATAAAATACCGCTGAAATGACGAGCCGCGGAGACCTTATCTCTGTGATGTCGCTTACTCCGCGCCCGCGCACGCTCTCACTCAAGCTTACTTTCACTCTCACGCGCACGCGCACGCTCATGCTCACGCTTACTTTCACGCTCACGCGCACGCTCATACTCACGCTTACGCTCACGCGCAGCACATGCTCAATCACGCAAAACGCGCACGCAAACACACACACGGGGAGCGGGAGACTCAACCTCCCCGCGTCTTGAAGAATTTGATTTTCTGTTGTAAATCACGAACTATTCACTTTGTCAAAAAAAAATTCCTGACGAAGTTTTACATCTTCGAATGAAGAATATTTGAGCTGTAACAAAAATGTATGATCCCATTGAAAAAAACTGCTCCACCCTCCGCGGCATCATCAGCGATGATGCTGGACCGTAAGAAAAAAATTCTTCATGTGTCCCCCTCTGAACCATACAACTTTCGTACGACACATTTTTCGATTGGACCATTAGGTCGGCTGTAAACGTAATGCGTACTTTAAATTCTGTTTAAATTGGGACACCCTGTATAATACTATAGAAAGTCGTTCGAAGTCGCTCGAGTAATAGGCAAGTTACATGCTACTAAAATACCACAGAGTTTCCGATCTATCTAGTATAATACATGTAAACAGACGAAACAACATTGTCTATGGCCGTCAAGTTACCGACCGTACTGCACTACTGTCGTTCCGTGTCCGCTGCTAGATTAATTGAGGTTAGGTTCTGCTAGGTTAACGGAGCGGTCAACAAGTTTTTATTACGAATTCGCGTATGTCAATTTTTGTTAAAGCTGGACATATGATTAAATGTGACGTTATTTACGACCTATTTATGAAAGGATAAGAAACAATGAAATTTATGATACCCCACTGAAGTGGATATATGATAACTAAGAGAATCAAATTAGGTAATTGAAATCTGGTAAAACATAACCTATGGCATCGATCGAGCTATATTGTAATTGAAATGAAATAATACTCTACTATGGCCCGCCAAGTACCACTCCCTAAACTTTTTTCTCGAAATTTTTTTCCTTGAATTTTGTTTCACAATAATTATGAGAAACCAATCGAATGAGCGAGCGTAGCGAGCGAACGAGCACAATACCATTCACTTGAAATTGATCTTCATGTTTTGTGCTTGGCAGTTGTATTTGATATCAATTCTTTTTGTAGAAACATTTTTGGAGGGTGAGTTTCTTTAAAGACGAATTTTTGTTGGTAGGTATTTTTGAAGAAACATTTTTTGTTGAAGGCAATTTTTTTTTCATAGATTTTTTGTAGGCGGATTTAAGGATTCATTGATAGAGACGTAAAAAAACTTCCATGCAACGATAGACGAAATGCAATCACACGAGACGAAGGTACTTGGAAGATCCGGAACGAGGGTCAAAGCAGAATTACATAATCAAGAACCATCTTATAAAACAATCGATTGCACGAATTCAGAGGAAATGGCCGAAACATGTGAACTTCGGGGATCTGTGAAGAGTTTGGAACCTTGTAAATCAGCATTGAAACTAACGAATGATATTAGTGGGCCACTGCGGTGTAGACTTTGCGCATCTCCAAGCAACGAAATGGTTGATATTTTCAACTCTTACAGAACAAACGATCTGTTGGGAAAAATCGAATACTGCTTACGCATAGTGGTAAGGAATCATTAGTGTTGATTTGCTCATTTACAGTAATGTTCAAGTTTACCTCTGCATTTCTGCTAACTTGTTGATGCGCAGAGACCATGTTGGGCCGTTCTTGTTCTGTGCGCAGGAACAAGTTGGATGGAAATATAAAGATATACTTGCGAATTACGGTACTTGTAACTATTGCATAATATAATCAGCATTGCTTCTTCTGCAGGTACGAGAGACAGACGTGCTACCGAAACGAGTCTGCCGACTTTGCTTAGGGGAACTAGAACTGTGTTACCGATTTCAGAAAAATGTAGCAAAGGCTGAAAAGAAGCTTCTGGCTTTCTCCAGACAGACATGTGGCGAACTTGAGACAGAAAATAATTCTCAAACTTCGTCGCTGTGTATAGGTGTTACAGAGTATGATGACATTAAAGAAACACTCAAAACACCTCCAAATTTAGAACGAGTTCGAACAACGAATACAACTTTGAAAGGCAACCCTCTCTTGGCATGTCTGAAGCCTTGTTCAGTAATATTAGTTCCCACTGAAGTGACCAACGCGAATGATCTTAACAAACACAGAAGAAATTCAAGCGATATAAAACTTACCACATCTGGACAAAAATCAGCGCCTAAAATTAATCAACCGGAAACCAATGATTCGAAAGTGGTCGAAATAACTGCCAATAGATCCCGAACTAATGCTTCGGAGACCTCGAGATCGCATTGCGGGGAGATGTTCGAACGTGCAATGATGAAGGTGAAAAAAATTACATGTATCTCATGTTTTCTTCGCCTGATTACCTTGGGATAGACGATAAGCACGATTTTGGCATTATCTAAATAAAATTAATTGCCTGTTGCAGCAAGAGAATCTGAAGATTCGTGGAACGGGTCACACTAGGGAAGAACGAGCGTTCAAGTGTAGCTTATGCCCAAAGTTGTTTATGAGTAAAGGGAATTTAACGAGACACAACAAATTTCACACCGGCAAAGGGCTTCACAGCTGTGAATATTGTGGGAGAAAATGTTCTTCCCCGGCAGAGAGAAATCGTCACCAACGTATTCACACAGGTGAACGACCCTTTAAATGTTCCATCTGTGAAAAGTCGTTTCATCTTCTGCAACTGCTACGAGACCACGCAAGTGTTCACACGGACAAAAGGGAATAAATGTTGCAAATGTTGCCCTTGTCTTATGTGCAACAAATATTTCAAGAGCACACGTGAGAGAAATACCCATGTTGCATATCATAAACGTACAAAACCTTGCAACGTTCGGCATCGAGAGAGATTACCATCAAATATACAATAAGATTAGCTTTGTGAGGGGATCTTGTCTGCTATACTGAGCATCCAGCGTCACTGTATGATACTGGAAACACAATAATAAATTGAGGTTCCATTTTTATTACATTCGAATGAATATTTACAAACAAAAAGGTGATACAATTATGTGAAAATATACTTAATCTCATAATTTACTTGGTGTCTAAGGTCATCTTAAGAAATCTCAGAAAATATCGAATGAATTCTACATAAGAGAGGGGAGAGAAATTATTAATATATGATTATATGATATGATTTCTGAAAAAACTTGATTAATCCAATATTATTGGTCTTCCTTATTTTTTAGAATTTTTTTTTCATCTCTCAGTAGGCAGCTTCACTACTTCAATTCTGATCCTAATTATTCAACGGTTGGAGTCGAATTTACATTATTTTCGATCTCTTATCATCATTGTTGATGACATAAAAAAAATATCGTGGGATGCGTAACTATGGTGCTGCCACCTACATTTCAAAATACTTAACTGGGTACCCTACTCCCTCCCATGTAATATTACAAATGTGACAGAAAATAAAGAGAGTTTACAAATAATCCACTATTTTGCCGCGATTTCATCAGACTTCATCAACAATCGTCGACTAAAGTGGGCAAATTGAATGGATTCATCGCAATCTCATTCCTATGAATCTGAAATCAAACGCCGGAAGTTCCGTTGGTTGGTAACCTCGTCACGTGAGGATAGGTGCAAATTGCGCGGCGCGCAAGCGCGCATGCTGCATAAAAGTTAAAACTGCGCTAGACGAGAGTGGAGCTGTCACTTGCGAATTGGAGTCAGAAAATGTTTTCCGTATTCTCCGAGCTGCCTCGGGATGGGAATCATCCCATGATCGATCCTCCAAGGGAATAACAGCCGCTTGAAAAATTAAAAATGCAATATTCCTCCCTGGTGGACAAAATACACGCTGATCATCGGGGTTGAGCAACTGTCACTATAGGTTATGTATGGAACCATGCTTTGATCCGTGCTTTGATGTTATGCCGACCGCTAGTTCCTGGCTTCCGTAATAAACATAAGAGCAAGAGAGATACTTCGATCTCTCAAATCTTTTGAACAAGATTAGATTTCAAAATTCGTCATATACGAAATTCGCTGTTGCGATGGAGGAATTAAGCTCTCTGGAAAATACGATGCCTGGAATTATGGAAGTTGATATCAAAACGGAAGTGGAAGAACAATTCCATGCTGTGATAGAGACCATAAAGTCTGAAAACACAACACAGCTTTGCGATACCAAACTAACCACATTACCTGAAGATTGCATAGAAAGTTCTCAATTTTCTGCATCAATAACACAATCAACAATAAACACATGTTCGCCGTCGCGTTGTCGACTTTGTGCAATCCCGGACGATAATATGGCTGATATATTCTGTAATACAACGCACAAAAATATTCCGGTAAAGATCAACCACTGCCTACCTATCGTGGTAAGAGTTAGTTTGTGGAGAATCTTTCATTGGAAACGATCTAACTTATTATTGATAAAAAAAAAATATTATTATTATTAAAAAAAAAAATCTAACTCATTAATAGTTTTCTGCTGGGCAATAACCGATCCATGATATAACTTTTATCGCTTATTGTACAGGTGAAAGAAACGGATCCTCTCCCGAAACAGGTCTGCAGGTTCTGCTTAGAGGAACTGGAACGCTGTTACCGATTTCATAAAACTGTGGCAAATGCCGAAAAGCAGCTTCTCGCTTTTAACAGACTGTCTCCTGGCAATCTTGAGCAGACGAAAAGAAAGTGCGAAAATGTTCCGATTTGCGATACACGACTTGGTCCCACAGAGTACGAAAACGTTGGTGGATCGTTGGAAGCCACCATCGACATGGAGATGAGGACGACGAGTAGCCCTGAAAACACTCAAATAACAGACACAACTGTGGAAACAAGAGTCTCGTTATCGAGTGTATGGCTCACCTCTGACCATCGGAACCCAGAATCAACCAACGAAATCAATATTGCAAGAGTGCGACCTGGAGAGAGAGTCGAACATGTAAGGGTGAGGATCTGACTCTGAAATGGTACCCTTTTGTCGAGAAGACTGATCACACCGAAGTAAAACAGTTGCTTGTCTATTTCAGAAATTTGATGCAGAGATACACAACAATAAAGCTCATGTGGTCAAACACAAGAAACTTCACAGCTGCAAATATTGTGAGAAGAAATACACAAATAGAGAATTCAGAGATTATCACCACAATTTGCACACAAACGAAAGACCCTTCAAGTGTTCCGTCTGTGAAATGACGTTCACTAGTCCGTTGATACTGAAACGGCACGCGATATCTCATTCGGAAGAAAGAAAATACCCTTGTTCTCTGTGCTACAAATCTTTCAAGACATTGATGGCGAGAAAAAATCACATGGCGGTACACACGGATGAAAGACCGTGGGAGTGTGATTATTGTAAGAAGCATTTTAAGAGAAAGAGAACCCTGGCGCAACATTTGGTGGATTGCGAAAAACGGCCCGGAATCCGAGAACTCTTTGGGTGTAACTTGTGTGCAAGGAAGTTTAAAATAAAACACAATCTATCCAGACACCAAAAACTTCACACTGGCAAAGGACTTCACAATTGTGATTTTTGCGACAAGAAGTTTATTGCCAAGGCGGACAGAGATCGTCACCATCTCGTTCACACGGGTGAAAGGCCGTTCAAATGTACGTTTTGCGAAGACAAATTCGTTACTGCAAGAGAGAGAAGTTATCACCATCTCGTTCACACGGGTGAGAGACCCTTCAAATGTTCTACTTGTGAAAAGGCATTCACAAGACCGGCGGTGCTCAAAGGGCACCTAGCCACGGTTCACTCGGACGTTAGAAACTACCCGTGTTCCCTGTGCGATAAGTCCTACAAGACATCGAAGGGTAGAAAAAGACATATGTCGGTACACACAGACAAAAAACGAACAAAACTGTGGCAGTGTGATCATTGTAAAAGTAATTGTCGTGGGAAATATCATCTGCTGCACCATGTGAGGATCTGCGAAAAACGACTTCGAAGTCAATGACGAAGATTGCTTCACGTTTAGCAGTAGCAAAGATTCTCGATTATCAATAAACATACATTTCGAACCGAAGTGAATGTGTATCCATTTATTCAAAACCTTGTTCGTTCATGCTACTGCAGTCGAGAGTCGCAACATGGTGGCCACTTTTTGTCGGGAAAAAAATTTCCTGACTTTCCCTGACTGGTTGATCAATTTTTCCTGACCGGAATTCTAATATTGTCTTAATTAGTGCTACGAGATAATACCCCCAATCCTTCATTTCATTTCGATTGATTAGGAAATCCAACAATTTTGGGAAAAATTATATGAAGTTTTTCTAATTTCCTTGCCGAATTATTTATTACACGTTAGGAATTTCTTTTACTTTTTCCCTGACCAAGTTTGAAATTACCTGACATTTCCCTGATTCCCTGACATTTCCCGGTTTTCTCTGACCGTGGCCACCATCGGCAACCATCCGAACTAAGTGAGACTGGGCCCTATTTGGATGATAAAAAATTCGAATAACCGAACGTCGATGTTCCGTGACGAAAAATAGACCGCTGATTCGATCAATGTCATAAAATACGTGTTTTCTCATCCGAAACTCAATAGATTGAAAGTTGAATTGATTAGATAATTGAACATTCAAATCCAGGTCATTGCTCTTTTTTTGGAGTCCTGCGCACAAATAATGCTCCAACATTGAATGTGATGGCATAATCATCAGGATAAATTAACGGATCATTCAATTCCACTTCTGTAAAATTGTATTCAAATTACTTTTAAGTTCCCGCCCTTTTTCGCGCACGCACACCGGTCCAATTGAGGATTTTCTCAAAGAACGATAGAGTGACCACTAGGTAAGCGCTAGTGTCGAATCTAGGGAATATTTGAATTTCGAGTTTCAATAGCACAAAATTTAATGTATATAATACGAGAGTACCATCGAAATAATTGCATCGAACTGTACGATTCCTGACAATATCAACAATAAACACCAGGGGGCCGGCAACTTGTGCTCGCTAAGGGGGTGGAGGTGGGGGGGGGGGGGGGGGGATTTCGGCAATAATTCCAGATTTTTATTTCGTCTAATCATCGTTACCCAGTTGAAGAGCACAGCGTCGAGTCTTGTTTTTAACCGACTTCAAAAAAGGAGGAGGTTCTCAATTCGGCTATATTTTTTTTTTAATGTTTGTTACCTATCAGAACTCCGTTATTTATAAACCGATTTGGAAGATTCTTTTTTTATTCGAAAGGGTATACTTTCAGATTGGTCCCATATAAATTTCATCAACATCGGTTGCGTAGTTTGGTTTTGAAGTCGGTTTTTTTGTCACTCGTGATTTTAGATTATTGGAAATAAATTCATTCAAAATTTTGTCGGCGCGTAGAGTTATTTTGCGCATAGACAAATGGCAAGGAATACTCCTGAAAAAAGTGTGTAAGACGACGTGGAATTTCCACATGGTCCAAGATGTTAAAGTTAAAGTTGCCGGCCCTGAATTATTATGAATCACGACAGAAGGTGTTTTGTTTGTCCCTACCGGCGACACTAGCGCTTACCTAGCGGCAAGCCTGGAACTGCGATTGAGAAAATGGTCAATTAGGTTAGGTTTCATCAAACGCACAAAAAATACAAACCACAGTGAGCGTCAATGTCACTAGTCATTTATCTGGCGGTAAAAGATTATCTCAGCTTGATAATTTCAAACATTTATTTACCCGAAGTTCTGAATTAACACCGGAGTTACAAGAGAATCAACGTTTTCTCTGACATTGAGAAGATTATTATTCATATTCGTGGATCGCGCGAATTTCTAGGTTAACTTTTCGAAGAGCTTCTAATGTTTTGAAACTCGGGAGGTTATCCTAGAAATTCTGAAGTACGAAATGCTGTTGGAAAAACGTTCGAAGAATCAAGGCGAACTACTGATCAGCTCTGCAGTCGATATTTCACGCTCTTCAAATTAAACTTCTTCCGTCCTTCAAGAGAAATGGAGCAAATAAAGTTTGTAAAGTCGCAAGCTACGGTTGAAGCAGAGATCAAAGTGGAAGAAGAATATTACGTAGCAATGGATGACATGGATTCTGAGATAAATCCCGACAAATACGAAGGTCAGGGATCCCCGAAAAGTTCAGAAGTTTATGACCTGATAATATCGCAACCAACCAAGGACGTGTATTCGCCGATGCGCTGCAGGCTTTGCGCTCTTCCGAATAACGTGATGGTCGATATATTCAGCACCGAAGGAATAGGAAACAATATCGTAGAGAAGATCGAATACTGTCTATGTATTGTGGTAAGACGTTACTTCTGATAGTCTGATTACTTGGAGAAAAACTCGTTCATGTATTCCTCATGGTAGGCAACAACTGTCGCATAATTTGATTATCACCGCTTGTTGCATAGGTCAAAGAGTCGGACCCACTGCCAAAACAAGTCTGTCGGCTGTGCTTAGAAAAACTTGAAATGTGTTACGACTTTAACGAAACTGTAGCAGAGGCTGAAAGTCAACTTCTAGCTTACTGTGAACAACCGATTGAAAAAATTCAGGAGACTGAAATTAATCGTGTAACTCTGTCGCCATGTTTGGACTACGATCGTGTCCGAGGAGCAGTGAAATCCTGTTTATGTCCAGAAATCAAGTCCGAGTCAACGACTGTTCCTGAAGGAGTTAAAAAAAAAAATAATATAGGTGTGAAAAGCAGCTCTGTTCTAGCATGCTTGAAGCCTTGCTCGGTAGTGCTAGTGCCTACTGACATTCGCTCCAGGAATAAAATTACCAAAGATGTAAAGGGGAGCTCGAGCAATAGTGAAACACCAAACGCCGATTCCTCCGCGGACGTGTCTCACAACAATTCTCGGAGTTCCTGTGGTGTTTCTCGAGCAAAAACAGACAGCCAGTCACAAGCTACCAAGAAGGATGTAAGGCCAAACGTATATAGGGGGTATTCGAGGGGTTAACCACTCTTGAAGTCAGGTGTACACCTTGCCGACAAGTCAGTTGAAGTCAGCTGAAGTCAATTGAAGTCAGTTGAAGTCAGTGAGTCAGTTGAAGTCAGCTGAAGTCACTCGAAGTCAGTTGAAGTCAACTGAAGTCACTTGAAGTCAATTTAAGTCACTTGAAGTCAGCTGAAGTCAGTTGAAGTCAATTGAAGTCACTTGAAGTCAATTGAAGTCACTTGAAGTCAGCTGAAGTCACTTGAAGTCAGCTGAAGTCAATTGAAGTCACTTGAAGTCAGCTGAAGTCAATTGAAGTCAGTTGAAGTCAGCTGAAGTCAATTGAAGTCACTTGAAGTCAGCTGAAGTCAGTTGAAGTCAGCTGAAGTCACTTGAAGTCAATTTAAATCACTTGAAGTCAGCTGAAGTCAATTGAAGTCAGTTGAAGTCAATTGAAGTCACTTGAAGTCAGCTGAAGTTAGCTGAAGTCAATTGAAGTCAGCTGAAGTCAGTTGAGGTCAATTGAAGTCAGTTGAAGTCAGCTGAAGTCAATTGAAGTCACTTGAAGTCAGCTGAAGTCAGTTGAAGTCAGTTGAAGTGAGCTGACTTCATGAAGTCTTGAAATCTTGAAGTCAGGTGTACGGTCGACGGACGAGTGGTTAACCCCTCGGGGGTATTCCGTGCCATGCTTATACATTTCGGAAGGACCCAATGTCGTGATGAATAGAAATAAATTTCTGTTGCAGAAAGAAAATCGAGGTTCTAATGAACCAGTCAACATCGGGCAGCGATGTCACAAGTGTATTTCATGTGCAAAGACCTTTAAGAGTAGAGAATCTCTGGCCGAACATGAAAAGATTCACACTGACACAGAAGTTTACAGCTGCAAATTTTGTAGGAAGAAATTTTCTGATATTGTAAACCAAACACGCCACCTGATTAGTCATACTGTTGAAAGACCATTAAGATGTTCAGTTTGTGGAAAGAGATTTTGTTCAAAAGCAAGCAGAGATAGTCACCATCTTACTCACACCGGTGAACAACCATACAAATGTTTCATCTGTGGAAAGAGGTTTAATAAAAAAGCAAATAGAGATCGTCACCATCGTATCCACGCCACAGAAAAATGTTCACAAGTCATCTCCGGGCCACAGAGTCGTGAGAAGATTTCAGTCACGCGTCGCGAAAAAAGACTCAGGGATGTGAGGGTAAACATTAATAGTCACTCCGTTTTTTTTTTCTCGAAGATTATTTAAACCTACGTTTTCATATTCCAAATTCCGACGTGTTTGAAACAAATTTTTGATTGCAGAGGAAAAATACACCTATTGATGTACCAGATGACATCGAGCACCATTACAACTGTAATTTATGTTCAAAGACGTTCAAGTCTAGACGATATCTGGTAGAGCATACAAGAATTCACACTGGCATAGGACTTCACAGCTGCGATTATTGTGGGAAGAAGTTCGTTACCAAATGGAAACGAAATTTCCACTACCACATTCACACGGGTGAACGACCATTCAAGTGTTCTGTCTGCGACAAAGATTTCAAAACAAAAGCACACAGAGATCGTCACAATCTCATTCACGTCCGCAACGATTTCTACAAACGTTCTATTTTCAATTCTGAAAAAGATAACCATTGATATTTGTGAAACAAATCTTGAGCAATGTCACGATTCTCGAAGAACGGCGTAAAAAACGACTGTAAAATGCACGAGTATCGCTTTCAAGTTAACAGAATCAACAGCTCTTGATTGGCAATAAACAAATATTTCAAAATTGAATAATATATACAATTCATTTTATTCATAGACCTGTACAAGTTGTTTACATTAGGGCTTCATGATACAGTAGTTTGGTTCCCATTGTTTCTTTTTTTTTCGTGTTCACAAAACAAACTTCAATTCCGCTGATAGTCGACCGCCATTGTAGCTCACAGCGACCAATCGGGTTGAACTTTGTTAAAAAAAGGCGCGAAATAATCTGGTACCTTTGACCTTCGGCAGTGAGAGATATTCATCGCAATTCCCTAAAGTGTAGACGCAAATCTGTCTTGTATGAATGAATCGGGAAAAAAATCATAAGCTTGAAATATACGAAGTATAGAAAGTTAGTAGATCTGATCCACGTGGTCCGTTGAGCTGTCAGACTGCTAGGTTATGGACAATGGCGCCATGCTTGCATACACGTGTTCCGAGGTAGATATTATTATCTAGATCTTGGAAAAAAGTTCATCTGAATGAGAAATAGTTGAAAAATCCTTTGCTGTGATGGATCGTGGATCTAAGAAGAGTTCAGAGCTAATACGCAAATCAAATAAAAACGTACCTGCACTGATGCTCTGTAGAATTTGTGCGATTCCAAATGATGACATGTTGGACATATTCACAAAATCGGATGAAACAGAAGAAGATATTCTGGAAATGATCAACCACTGTTTACCGATTGTGGTGAGATTTGATTTATAATCATTGATTGGTTTTGATAAATTTTGTGGGTAACTTTTGTATGAAATACACATTTGTTTCGCAGGTCAGAGAGACGGACAACCTACCAAAACAGGTATGCCTGTTGTGCCTACGAGAACTAGAATGTTGCTACGAATTCCGGAAAATTGCAGCCAAGGCTGAAAAGCAGTTTCGTGCCTACAACAGACAGGCGCCTGACAAACTCGTAGAAAGAGAAATAAATCGTCAAATTTCGTCACTGTCCGGTGAAGAGTACGAGGCCTCGGCACATGATAATGTTGAAAAAACATTGAATACGTTTTCAGACATGGAAATAGAAAACATTAATTTGAAAACTATTGCGAGAAAAGAGCGAACTGCAGAATCAACTGCAGGAACCAGTGTCCCCCCGGCAAGATTGAATGCTTGCACACCAGTTCCCGTCGAGACTCAGTGCACAATCAAAATGACTAAAGACAAGAGAGAGAGCTCAAGCGATGATGAATATATCGATGATATGGGCTCTGGAGAAGAAACATCGGTTTCTCACATCGGTTCACAGACTACCTCTGAATCTGGAGTTTTCAGAGCGACACGCAGGACGTCAAGAGCTAAAACAAAGGGGATATCAAACATGAATCCAGCTGAAAATGAATCAAAGAATGTAAGGATGAACATGAATCGTTGCTACTTGCGTTTCATTAAAATAGATTTTATTTCAAGTCTTCATGCCCCCAGCTTTTTACATCTTGGAAATCTGAATATTTGAGCAATAGAAATAATTTTTTTGTTGTAGATAGAGCCACAAGGTAATCACACTTTGGCTACGATGAGAGAGGGACGTTACGAGTGTAACTCATGTAAGAGAACGTTCAAGTGTAAACAATATTTTGTCAGTCACACGAAATACTACAGCCGCAGAATACTTTATAGCTGTAGATATTGTGAGAAAAAGTTTAGTTCGACAGAATCCAGGGATCTTCACCATTCAATTCACACAAGCAAACGACCCTTCAAGTGTGCCACCTGTGGAATTGGGTTTAATCACTTGAAAGGACTGAAACGGCACATAAACAAGCATTCTGAAAGTAGAGATTATCAATGTACTGTGTGCGATAAAGCTTATAAATTTCCGGCATCGAGAGATCGACACCTTCGCATTCATACTCGTGAAAAGATGTGGCAGTGCGATTACTGTAAGAAGAATTTTCCTGGAAAACTTAATCTACGACAGCATTTAGGAAGATGCCCGAAGCGGCGTGAAAGCAGACAGCCATAAAATATTGGGGTTCGTTTTGAAGTTGGTGTAATGGAAGGATCTTCAATGACAATAAATAAATCTTCCTGATGTGAATCTCATTTATCCAGAACCTAGGACCTGCATACATATCTTGTCATTTAAGATTACAGGAACGAGAAAACATGCATCTCCAAATTTTTTCATGTCATAATGACATAAGGACGTAAGCGCCGTTATACGACTTTTTGCTTTTCATAACGGCAAATGGTTCTTATATTTTTTTTTAATCGTATTCAGGCTCAAAACACGAAGATTCGTTCATAAACGTTTGAATTTCGCAAAAAAAAATGGTTTTTATTAATTGCATAAGGTTGTATCCGTAAAAAAAAGGCGCTTTATCGAATTTTTCTAAACGTTCGTTTTTTTCGATTTATCTTCGAGTTTTAGATGTTTTTATGACTTTCTTTTGTTCAGAAGTAGAAAAAAATGGCCGAAAAAAAATTGTAATGAAAGAATGACGTATTCGCCCAATATACGACCTTTTGCATTTACATTTTCCAATCTTGTAATTTCAATTAATCTATACGCTCGTCTATACGTTTCGATCACTTTTGAGCGAATCACATGATAAAAAAAAATAATGCGACCTTCTACCACCAAAATTGCTTTTTTGATCCTTACGACCTTATGCTATGAGACACGCGATATTTTCATCCGACTATATCGAATCCATTCTCGATGTACAGATTCAAATTCAAACGGCGGAAGTTCTATTCCGGCGGGAGTAGTTTCTCACCGTGGTGTCCTCTGTGTGAAGTAACGGCTAAAAATCACGTTTGTCAGTTTGACGTTTGGCGGCAGGAGATTATCAATTTTTTTCCCAAAAAGTTTAAACAAAATGTTCATCGGTATTCATTCTGTTCGAGTGAATCGTTGATGTTGAAAATCCAAGGCATCACTGTTGTGATTCTAATGATTAGCTCGATGCTTCCCGTCTCACATTCCTCCGATTCTTCTCCGCCTTTGAGGTTAACAATTTCCAAACACAATCGATTCAGAGTTTATTGACAAATTTTGTGCAGTTATGGAGGAAATCGAATCTCATGAAATCGATATGTTTTCAAGAGCCGGGGCCGAGCCGGAAGTAAAAATAGAAGTAAAGGATGAATTATGCGAGGCAATTGATACTACGAATTCCAAAGAGACGGCCACCACCGGCAATGTCCAACAGCTACAGTTTTATGAAGCAGTATTGCCCAACGTCCAGGACGTGAATTTGCTGCTGCGGTGTAGACTTTGCGCCATTCCAGATCACGATATGGTCGACATATTCAACCCCGATGAAACGAACAAGAATATTCTAGAAAAGATCGAATACTGTCTTCCTATCGCGGTACGACTTTGTATGTGACTATTCATCCCATTTGAGAAGCAAACCCCATGCGATCCAGTCTAGGTAATGACTCTTGGGTCATCTAATCAACATCGTCTTTTGCACAGGTCAAAGAAACGGACACTCTGCCGACGCAGGCTTGCCGGCTTTGCCTAGCGCACCTGGAACTGTCTTATCAATTTCATAAAACTGTAGCAGAGGCTGAAAGGCAGCTTCTCGCTCTCGACGGACAGACGTTCGGAGGAATTGTGAAGACTGAAGAAAAATTTCAGACTTATGAACCTACAGTCTGTGACACTATTGCAGAAACATTGGAAGCGATCTCAGAGATAGAGATCAGCGACAGCCTGACGACTACTGCTTTTGAAAAAGTAGAAACTACATATGCAACTGAAGAAGCAAACGTTGAGTCAGAGAGCTATCAGCCTTGCTCGGTAGCTGTATTCCTCACTGAATCTCATGACACTGATGATCTAGTCACAGTAACGAGAGAAAGCGCATCAAATGACGCTACATACCAAAACGTAGATTCGTGTTACCCTGGGTCAACCTCGGCATCAAAAATCGATCAACAGAGTATCTGTGATTCGGAAACCCCCAAAGAAGACTGTAACAGGTCGATAGCTGATGTAAGTGAGGATTGATGTAGTTCATCATTAGGGATGTGCCGGATATCCGGTAACTATCCGGTATCCGGCCTATCCGGCCTGTTTTTTACTATCCGGCCGGATAACCGGATAGCAATGATCTTCAATATACTGTCCAGAAGATAATTATACTATTAGTGAAGATGAAAGAAATGGAAAAAATATTAAAAACAGTATTCAGATACGGTGGGGGATTTCAGTCATTTTTTAGCATACAAAAAGCGTTGACAATGGGTACAATGAATGGGAGATACGGTACTATTTAGCTGCTATGAAAATCCAACATTAGGCGGATACCGGATATCCGGCCGGATATTGCGTGGCCGGATATCCGGTATCCGGCAAATGACTTCGACCGGATATCCGGTATACTCTCGATACCGTATGATTATATGCTCGTCTGTTTCAGGAGGCTAATCTAGCCAATCTACTGCTGATTTTGGAACAATCCTACCTGTGTAAATTCTGCCCGAGAACTTTCAGGACGGAAAAAAGCAGGAATCGTCACAATGAGACAGTCCATGCCGGCGAAGGACGTCACAGCTGTCAACATTGCGAGAAGAAGTTTGTTACTGAGAAGCACAGAGATGACCACCAACGTACTCACGTTCACCAAACAGTGACCGTGAAACGGGACGCAATTGTTCAAGCGGCAACTAGAGATTACCCTTGTTCTTTGTGCGAAAAATCGTTCAAGTCGCCAGGGGTCAGGCAAAGACACATGCAGTGGCATGCGGCAAATAACTGGCAGTGTAAAGACTGTGGTAAAACGTTCAAGTCGGCTCGCAATCTGCAGGGACACAGTCGAGCTTGCAGACCAGACACAGCCGTCAAAAAACGGTCCTCCACGAGGAACCTGAGGACTGAAATTGTTCTAGCTCAACAGACGAATCTCCATACTGGGGAAGAAATGTTCAGCTGTGAATATTGCAGTAAGGAATTTTCTAGTAGAAAAACCAGAGACTATCACCGCCGTACCCACACCAGACAAAGACCCTTCAAATGTTTAGTCTGTGAGAAGACGTTCATTACGGAATCGAAGCTGAATCGACACTCAACAGTTCATTCGGATGAAAGAAATTACCAATGTTCTTTGTGCGATAAGTCGTTCAAAGCATTGGACGCGAAAAAGAAACATATGGCTTCTCACGCAGGCGGTGAACTGTGGCAGTGCGATTATTGCAAGAATAGTTTTGTGATAAAAGTGGAGCTAAGAGACCATTTGAGAATTTGCCAAGGACGATACCCTAAAAAATAACAATAGGATACATGAGATTTGCTGTAATATTGATAGAAACGAACGTTCATCAACATCAATAAATATAGAGATCTTTAAAATTTGAGTTGTTACACATTTATTCATAATCCTAGACCAACGTTGATACATTCCTCTACATTTTTCTTCTCTTAAAAAGAGAATGTAATTTTGTTGTGGACCGTTTCTCTTTCTTCTGTCGTTTTTCAAAACGTGTTGAGAGACAGACGTCAGCAACAATCAAGCAGTGTGACAAAGACACAAGACTGAAGAAAGCACTGCCACCTCGTTTCAAAACTCACAATCAGCCAACATTGAAGTAAACAAAAGTTTCGTTTCGGCGGGAGAAATTTGTTGTTCAGTGAGGTTAGGTTTGGCTGAAACCCGGTGAACTGTATTTGAAGCAGATTGAAGTTATGAACATATGCAGCTGTTGAAATCGTTTCTTTTAGCTAAAAAAATACAAATATTCACATCTACTATTGTCAAATTGTTAGGTTACGGACATATGTATGTACAGCTTCAACATTACTGCCACGATATTGGTAATGTGCTGAGGCATGAACAGCATTGGTAACCTAACCGATTGATAGAAAATTTCCCTGTAGCAATGGAAGAAATAATTTCTAAAATAAAACTCGAACAAATCCAAGATGAGACGTGTGCAGAGAGTACAGAATATTCTGCAGTAATATCACAATCAACCAAAGATGTGCCGCTGCTGTTGCGCTGTAGACTTTGCGCACTTCCAAACCATGACATGGTTGATATCTTCAGCCCTTATGAAACGGGAGAAGATATTGCTGAACACATCAAATACTGTCTACGTATTGTGGTAAGAAATCCTTTGTGTATTTTTGTTCACCAGAAAGAAACAAGTTTATTATCGTCATTGCTTTTTGCACAGGTAACAAAGTCTGACGCTCTGCCAAAACATGCCTGCCGTGCTTGCTTAGAGGAACTTCGACTGTGTTATCAATTCAACAAGATTGTAGCCGAGGCTGAACAACAGCTTCTTGCTCTGGACAGAGAGACCTCTGACAAACTTGTGCAATTGGAAAGAAATTGTAAGACTTCTTTAAAATGTGATGAAGCAGTTCCTGCTGACATTGAAAGCCAATTGCAACCGGCTTCTGGCGTAGAAACTGAAGACAAATCATCAACTTTTGTCAAGGAAGGACTGATAACAGATGCAACCGTCGATAACGACCTTGTTCTATCAGTTCTGCAGCCTTTCACTGGGGTGTGGCTTCCCCTTAACACTAATGATGCAACTATTCTGACAACGGAACAAAACGGGAAGGCAGAATCTAATGGACATGAAAACCCAGAGTCGACCATGCACGAATTGGATTCTGGAGGAATATCAACGACTCAAATTAGTCAACAAAGTACTTGTGGTTCGGAAGACAACAATATGAGTAATAGCAGATTGCAAGCTGAACAAAAAGAGTTGTTGAAGCCGTTCTATGCAGAAGAACTCGGGACTTCGAGGATAAAGGTATCATTTCTTTGTCGGATTGGTCGTCTCTCAAAGTAAACTCACTATGTTCACTTAAACTAATTATAGCATTTTTTTGGACTATTGAAAAAAACCACTTATTTCATCTGATGCAATATATTACTCAAGGGGAAAGATGATTAGACGAATGATCAATGGTTTTCGCATTGCATTTTGCAAATTAACTTTTGGTTGCAGCAAGACGATCCAGCTGTTTTTGTGGGACGTGGCACCAAAGGAGCATTGAGGTGTTACATCTGTTCAAAGACGTACGCGAGAAAAGATTCTCTGGCGAGACACACGAAATTTCACACCGGTGAAGGGCTCCACAGCTGTAATTATTGTGAGAAGAAGTTTCCTACAGGATCAGAAAGAAATCGTCACCATCTTACTCACAAAAATGGAGGACCTTACAAGTGTATCATTTGTCAGATGACGTTTTCAGCCTTGTCAGTGCTGAAAGTACACGCAGGCACGGATCACTCAGACATAAAAGATTACCCTTTTTCGATGTGCAAAATATCGCGAAATAGATCAAAGGCGAGAAAAGGACACGTGTCGATTCGTACAGACGAAAGGCTACTGTGGTGCGAGTACTGTCTGAAAGACTTCAGGAGTAAAGGAAAGTTGCAGTACCATTTGAAAAATTGCAAAAAACGGCAACACGCCAAGAATGGAGCAGCTCTGACCACCCACAACGGACTCCACACTGACAAAGAACTCTACAAATGCGAATATTGTGAAAAGAAATTTGTAACTAGGTTCAGTAGAGATCGTCATCGCCATGTTCACACAATTGAAAAACTCTTCAAATGTTCCGTCTGTGAAGAGACGTTCGCTTGGATTGAAACACTGTATAATCATGTGGCCATTCACACAGATGGTGAAAAGTAAATGTGATCATTCTCGCTTGGGTAATAAATCGATGATATGTGATGGACTGTTCAAATGTGATAATAATTGTAAGGAGATCAAAGAACATTGATTTTCGTCGAAATTAAAAAATTTACAGAACGCGCTCTCGAAGATTATCATAGCTAAAATACAAAAATGGCAGACAAGGCTCAGCAAAATTGTTTTTCAACCTCATTGGAAAAATAAAGATCACATAAATGCGCATATATTGAAACTTCATAACATTCATAGCTCACAAACTACCGGGTATTTCGATAGATGGCGCCATCTTCACAGCTTCTATCCCAATATTGTGCGCAATGTTCGATAACATTCGAATATTAGAAAAGAAAAAAAAAGTGTTTTCAAACTGAACGCAAAAGCACATTTCTGTGTACATTATTTCAAAACTCGCGCCTTTGCGCACTTCGGATGCATATAACATGTAATCCAACTTTAGATCCAACTGAAGTAGCGACCGGGACACCGCCAAGTGGAGACTCAGTTAGTTACAATTTTTCGAGTTCTCGGCCCTCTCTCATCCCTCGACGAGTATGAGTACCATAATTCCAGACTCCGAAATAATTGACCATATTTTTATGCGCATAGCACCGAGTGACATCACCTTGGATTTGAGTCGAGATTTGAAAGTGTGCCGTCGGTTTAAAGTTCTCACAATGTTTGACAGCCCATGTTAAATCGTTATTCGGGCTGAGGATAATCCTAGCTTGTCTAAAAATGAAATAGTCTTTGCGTTACACATATCTTATCATGTGAAACTACGATAATGGATACCTGAGGTGAAAAAGGGCCTTGGTACAGTAATTGAGGAACTATAAGGGCCAGCTAATAATCAGCTCGCTCTTTGATTTCCTTCTTCGAGGTTAGAATTTTCCAAACAAAGCAGACGCTGAGGCAAACTTGCAATGGAGAGAATTAAATCACCCGGGACGAATGTGTCTTGGAATTCGGAAAGTGAGACCGAAGTAAAAATAGAAGTAAAAGAAGAATTCTGTTTGGCCACGGACGGCCTAATTAGACCCAGTGATAATCAACGAACAGCATTACCTGGAAGACCAGAACAAAACTCCCAATTTCACAACGTTGTTTTTCCGTCAACCCACGATAAACGTTTGCCGCCACGATGTAGACTTTGTGCATCTCAAGGCATTGATATGGTTGATATGCTGCATCCCAATGAATCGGACAAAAACATTCTAGGGAAGATCGAAAAGTGCTTACCGATCGTGGTAAGAATCGATTTATTACATTTGTATTTGTTAGTTCAATGATTATTATCTGTCACTCAGGTAAAAACGACGGATCATCTACCGAAACAAGCCTGCCGACTCTGCTTAGCGAACCTAGAGCTGTGTTATCAATTTCATAAGACTGTAGTAGAGGCTGAAAGGCAATTGCTTGCGTTTCAAAGACTTGCATCTCGCGAATTTGAGGAACCTGAACGAAGTTGTGGAGCTTTTCAGTCATCCGATGGACAGGATAATCTTGAGGGAACATTGAGAACAGTCTCAGAAGTAGAAACGAGTGACGAGGAGTTGAAAACTCTTCCCGAACAAGTTCAGATTGAAGATACTCCTGCGATGAACGACGTTGTTTCAGACAGTTTTAAAACTGACCCAGAACTATTATTTCCCAATGAAACTCTAGACGAGGACAGTAGAACGACTGGTTCGAACGTTCATGTGTTTCAGAGTGCCGAGTGGGCCAGGAATATCAACGATATGCAGCAGAGTAATTATGACTCTCTAGTGCCCCCAGCGATCAGCAATATGCCGCAAGCCCATAAAGATATGATTCCGAGTTCGTTCCATGGAATGGAATTCGCACATTTGAGAGTAAGATTGAGTTTGTATACAGACGCTCTTCATCTAGGACACTGATAAAATTGACCATTCATGTGTTGCAGAAAGGGAATTTAGCCTTCCAGGACCCCGCTAAGATCAGGAAAGGACCTTACAGTTGTAGAGTGTGTGGAAAGACGTTCAAGTCGACAACAGGAAGAGATAATCACGTCAGAACGCACACCGGCGAAGGACTTCATAGCTGTGAATATTGCGATAGGAAGTTTTCTTTGAAGGGAAACAGAGATTATCACCACCGTATTCACACTGGCGAACGACCCTTCAAGTGTTCCATATGTGGCAAGACGTTTGCTTGGAAAAGTTCGCTCTACGAACACGCGACTGTTCATTCTAAAGACAGGAATTACCATTGTTCTATATGCAATAAATCTTTCAAGCTGGATCGCGCAAGAAACAGACACATGCTCGGACATGCCCGGGAATAAATTTAGGGCGCGGACTTCGTGGCCTCATAACTCAATAATACAAATAAAGAATGTTTTCGATAAATAATCTTGTTTATACCGCGAGTAATCGTGGATCCGGGCCGATGGGTGTGCCTGAAGCAGGCAACCGTACGTACGTACCATAAGAATCAGCACGTGCCGTACGTACGGTTACCCGCTTCAGGCACACCTATCGGCCCGCATCCACGATTACTCGCGGTATATAGCGCGTGTTTCTCCTCATGCGGGCAGGTCGATGTACCTGATCGCAGGCAACCGTACTTACACCCTATGTCCGTGATCGTGGTTTTATGATTTTTCAATTTTTGTAATTCCAATTGATAGCTGGCCGGTTCCATCTCAAATCAGGCAGCAAGGTGGGGATGAAAAATTCAAACGATTCAGAAAAAAAGTATGTCATTCTTCGTCAAATTTAAGGAGACCCGTATTTTTTCATTTTGCTGTAAAAAAAATTTGTCCGCCTGTACGGCTATTCTCATTTTTTGACGAAATCCCACTTTTACGAATCTAAAAAATTTAGTTTTTCGTTCAAACGGCCATAACTTTCGAACCAATGGACGGATTTGAGTCATCTTTTTTTCAAAGTGTGCGTATTTCTGTCTCCTTTCAGTTGGTTCAAAGATGATTATAATCGGTTGAAAAATGACAAAGTTATTCGACATAAAGTAAAATAATGTGAAGAAATTCAACGACGATTTTCGGCAATTGCATATTTTTCGATTCGATCGCTGATTTTTTTCTCGAATAGTCCACAAATAGCACTAACTTTTCGCGTGAGTTTCGTTAGAGGCAAAGCTCCTTGAAAAAAGTTATGATTTTTCAAATATCGCGAATTTTCATTGAAATTGTGAAGCATTTGCATGGAAGGAAATACATGCAGGGTATAGAAAATATGTGATATTTATTCGAATATAGGATGATCGAATACATAAACTATCCATCATTCATTAAGATATCCTAGATTGTTGCTTCTTGAACCCACGGGTGTTGATTTGTTCTTGCAGTGAAGGTACGGCCGGTTTCGACTTCCTTTTTCCAAACGTGCATTTTTTGTATCCCTTTTATTGGCTTGACACTTTTCCATTCTTTTTCTTTTCTCTCACGGAATATTTTTAAGTCTTCGGCTTTAATTAGATACAGTTTTATCGTTGATGTGTATTTTTTGACCGTTTCCACAAACGAAAACGCTTCTTGGATAGCTTCAATATGCTTCTTTGAAAGATTGTGCTTTGTTGCCAATAATGCTTCACTAATCCACCCACGCCGTCGCAAGCTTGTCGCAAGCAGTTACAAATATTCCCACTTACTTCCTGTGGGTCCCTTAGCAATGCTCCAAAGTTTCCTGAATTGGCCGCTGAATTTTTGGCGCCCGAGTAGGTTAGTGCAGGATTGGAGTATAAATAATGTTTCTAACCTCAAAACTTGTGAACGAATAAATTTATATTCCGTCCAAATTGCGTTATTCTGTCAATTACATTTATTTATATTATTATTACAATTTTTTATGATCGATACAGCACTCTACAATTGGCATATCACTAATTTTATTATTGACTGTTTGGTAATACGGATGAAACTTCTTCACATTTTTCTAGCGAAATGGTTATACAACTAAACAAAAAACTAACAAAATTTGCTTCAATAGTTTATTGACATCATTTAATCACGGTCAGATGTACATCATATCATTGATATATCAAAGTTACGCAATTGAATTTCTTAATAACAAACAATAGGAAAACTGTGACGTTCGTTATGTACAGAAAATAGGTTATGAACATTGTTTACACTCCAACTATGTACTAGGCTTCTAGCGCGCCTCAGCAGCCGTGGCAGCAGGCGAAAACACACTTGGCTTCATTAAGGGACCCAAGGGACCCACCCCCACCATGGGAGTTGCCCGACCGTGGCCACAACCGTATAGTCACGTGTTCCAACAAACGAAGATCGTATAGTCACGTGATCACGGCTATCGCCAGAAAGAGCGGCTTACGAAAATGCACCTCACCTTTAGTTCTTAATAAATGTATGTTACACGGTGTATGCACCTAATGGCAGGCAACCGTACATGCACCCTATGTCCAGAACATTTGACGTGCCGGACCTGCCCGTATAGGGAGAAACATGCGGTATATATCGAGTAACATACATTTATTAAGAGTTCTGTACATAAGAGCCTACGTATGAATTGGTATCATACAAATTGAAGAATAATAAAACCACGATAATAATTACACGCGTCCATCAGATTGATATTCGAACGGAGGAAGTTCCGCCTCGGCGGAAATGACTTGTGAGTAGCAAACTATGTCAGGATAGGTTATGTTTGCCTGGAAATTTATCCGTCGCGAAACGAGCTGTCACATTGACGTTGGGCGGCAAAATAGTTCGGCTAGTTGAAAATACAAACTTTAAACTCGATAGCAAATTGGAGGGCATCCTAAATGCTCAAAAATACATTAGACATTATGTCCGTGTATATGCGTGACTTACTACATCGGCTGATGGATTGCTAGGTTATAAAGGCTCAGTATATAAACCAGCAATAAAAACTAGAAGAATTAATGCCAGTAAATCTCCGAGAAAGTGAAAGACGATTGATAATCGGATTAATATTCATCACCGAATCGCGACGTATAAGAAATTTCGTGGGATGATGGATGAAATGGAAACCGAACAGACAATCAGGCCTGGAAGGTCGGAAACTGAGGTTGAAATAAAAGTAGAAGTGAAAGATGAAGTCCATTCGGACCAGTATGAAGTTCACAGACCCGAACGGAGATCCCAATTTTATGAAGTCATGCTGCCAGTGCCAATGGGCACCGATATGTGTTTGCCGTCACGGTGTCGCCTCTGCGCAATTCCGAACAGTGATATGACGGATATTTTCAGCTCGGACCAAACAGAATCGAATATCGTTGAGAAAATCGAATACTGTCTCGATATAGAGGTGAGAAGTAATTTCTAGTCAACTTTGATACTATACTACTTATACTCTGAATTTAATCGTCGTTTGTTACATTAGGTCAAAGTGACAGACACCCTACCTAAAAAGGTCTGCCATTCTTGCCTCAAGGAACTTGAAGTATGTTACCAATTCAATAAAACTGTAGCTGAAGCCGAAAGGCAGCTTCTTGCAATCGAGGGACAGATACTCATTGTCGACAAGTCTGAGGAAACGGAAAGAGGTTGTCCCACTTCCTCGCACTATTTTGGAAGAACGTTGCAAGCTTTGCCAAACCTAGACACACGAAACATAGAGTCTTCGACTTTAGGAAGCGACCTGCTTCCTTCAGAAGTATCTGTTCCCACTGAAAGTCACTGCATACATAATCTCGACGATGATAGTAGGACTTCAAGCTACAACGATGAGCAAGAAAGCATGGACGTTCCATATTCTGAGGATAAATCGGAGAGGATCGAGAATGTAAGGATGAAAACGAATCATGAATGTTGTTTGTTATTTGTTAAGATCAGGTTTATTCTATGTCCCCATACCCTGCGATTTGGATGTCGAAATGATTTAATATCTGGAGGAAGAGAAAAAAGATGAATTGTTTGTTGCAGCAGGGGAATCTGCCTCGGACTTACATCGGGAAAGCACCGTTCAGGTGCGACCTGTGTGCCAAGACATTCAAAAGCTTTAGCAGTCGTAAAAACCATGACAAACTTCATACCGGTGAAGGGCTTCACAGCTGTGACTATTGTGAGAAAAAGTTTACGAAGAGGGCGAACAAAACTCGTCACCAGCGTATTCACACGGGTGAACGACCCTTCAAATGTCCTGTCTGTGGAATGACGTTCATCGAGTCTACGAAATTGAAACGGCACGCGGCCGTTCATTCGGAAATAAGAAATTACCCTTGTTCCATGTGCGATAAATCATTCAAGCATATGAGTTCCAGAAAGTTACACATGGAAGTTCACGTCGGTGAAACGAGTTGGCAGTGCGATCATTGTAAGAAATATTTTAAGAGAAAGGAAGTCTTAAGGAGACATGTTACAACTTGTAAACAAAGGTTCCGAAGAAAGCATCGCCCTGTGTACATCGACCCCTCTTGAAATTTCTTAGTATCTAATAAATAAGCTTTCGAAATCAAGCTACACAGTCCGCTCTCTGAGTAGTGCCGGTGATGGGCGGTTAGGGGAGTATTTTTCCTGGAACTAAGGTACCCCCACCACTACTGCGCGTTCGAGTCGTCGGAATTCGTTTCGCTCTCTCTGAGTAGTGCCACTCCGTTTGCCACGCTTTTTCAATGAGCCAGCGTGTGGCACTACTCAGAGAGTCGAATACGAAACTCGAGGTGAGCCGGTAGTGGGAGTCGCGTTCGAGTGAGAAAGCGGGGAAGCAGCATTACTCAGAGCGGCACTACTCAGAGAGCGGACTGTATTAAAAATTTGTGACCCATTACACGTGTACAGTTCTCTAGATCGGTTACTACAAAATTCTGGGAAACAGTAGCGCATTACATTAGTTCGTCTTATTCTTGTGACGATAAGTTTCGACTGAGGGTTTTTCGTAATCAATAATTATAACTGCTTGTACATACTCACCCTCATGTCATATTGGATAAGTTATGGAAAATAAAAATCGTTCTATTTTATCGTACTTTTGTCGGACTTTATTTTCAAAACTCCTGTCTTCAAGTCTTGCAATAGTTTTAAAGCACGAAAATACCATTTCGGCAGAAGTCACTTTGGTCGGTAGCCATCTGTTACCATACCCCATTAGTGATTTCATGTCGCATGTAATTGCGATTGGATGAAGCACGCAACTCAAAGTGCGCGCGTAAGCCAGGTGTTCGATCGGAAAAACTGATGTAAGTTAGTTTTTGCATGAATTCGAATACAGGAAGTTATATTCAGGCCCAAATTGCTGATGTCGGTGTTCACCCCCGTTGAATCAAGTGAGCAGTAAAGGAGTGGGAAGTAAGCTGTGACTTTTTACCTTCAGCAACAAAAAAGATTTACCAACTGAACAGACGTCTGTAAATGATACTCAATCTCAGGAATGTATGACTATACAGTCGTCCAAGTTCTATTATATTTTTCTTGGGGATTGAGACAGTACACAGCTGTTCATTCGCAAAATCATGATTACGATTTTTCTTCTATGATAAAAATTTGCAAAGTTGTTGGAAACAAGAAATAGACTTGTTTTCATTCATTCAGATCAACGGCTGTGGAAGTATGCGATTACTGTTAAAGTCATCTCGATAGTATTCCATAGTTTGCAACGAAAGGCACTCATGAAAACTAATAGAATCGGAAGTTTGTCAGTGAGATCAATAAATAGACATTCCAAATTCGAATAACACATCCTTCTACATTTATTTATAGTCCTGTCCGTTTATGTAGGTGTGAAGTTTCATGACTTCCGGTAATTTTCATTCGAGCCCCAAAAGTTCATTTCCAGCGGAAGCAGCTCAAAACTCCTTCAACTGAAATTATAAAATTATATATAGTCAGTATCTTGCACTGCAGAAAAAAAAAACAATTTCCCATCTGAAAATTAAAAGTGTGTGTAATGGAATTAAAAGAAAAACGTATCAACATATCATTCAATTATACGTACCTTTCCATTTAATTTATTATCACTAGGGATAGCAAAACAAGGAGAGAAAAACCTGTAATGTCAAAAATACCGAGAAGAATACGATTGCTTAAACGTTTCAAGATATTGACTCCATTGTCTCAACAATTAATATACATTCTTGGAAATTCAGAGTTAGGTCAATTCTTCGGTATTTGTATTCTACAGGGATTGTACATGAAAGATTGGGAAAGCTTTGAACAATACAGCTACCCTGCAGTTACCCATAAACGCGGCCATGAAATAATCTAAGCCATTAATTAATTCCTTGCTTCAGGGTACAATATAGGCAATCAAATGTCGATTAGTGAAGTCAAAACTTGGAAAAATCTTCGGTCTTTTTCACAGCACTATTTGTTGGAATGCGTAAGACCAACATGAGCATGTGTATATATTTACAAAAATTACTCGACCTAGAAATACCCTAAACTGAAAGGACCTATCTATGATGGGTTGTGCCCCGTCGTCAAGAGCGTACTGATCCTAAGTAGATGTGGTCCTTGTAGAAATGCTACGCCCTTTAAGCTCTTGACAAACCTTCAGTTATTCTAAACGGTACAAATAAACATATTCTCACGCTCATTGGTGAATCCCCCTTTCCTGATCTTTAAAACTCAACCACTCTAAGTGGCAAATATGCGCAGTCTCGTTCCAAATCTTAAAGTCTCAGCATCATCGAATAAGTCTACAGTCATTATTGTATCTTACTCGCAAAGTAAACCAACTGAGAAACTCAATTTGTGTAAACTCAAAACTATTAAAAGTACCCGAAGTTGAAAGTCTGTCGAGAATCCGATAGTTCATACTCTCATCAGTCATCTATAATAGTCTTGAACAGTGTTATGAAAATAGTGCAAGTGAACTAATTAGCAACCCTTTTTCGAACTGGTCAAAAAGTAGAAGCTGTTCCTGCGTCTGGCGTTACGACGTGGCTGCTACAAAATCTATCAAAGAAAATTAGACGCGACGGTAGAAATGGAGGTTGTTACACCTAAATGCGTTTCATGGAATTTGAATTGCGCGCAAAAAACGCGTGTAGACTAAATTGTGTTTATTTCGACGTTGGCAGTAACAAAATATTGACTGCAATTCAACACCGTTCTGTTCGTTGAACGCGATTGGAAATCAAGGTCTGAATATAAAAAAAAAATAAAAAAAAAAACAACAACAAAACTTGACAGATATTCTACCCTGTTTACTGAGCTGTCAAGTAGCTAGGTTACGTACTGCCATGCTCCGTTATGCCGAACACGTGGTTCTGGCTGAATGACATGACTTCTGTTGAAGGGTTACTCTTGACAGCTAGATTTTGCAGCAAGTAAACCAAGCAAGTACTCGACCTGACCGTTCTTCCGTTTTACTCTTCAGAATTTTCCTATTGTTTGAAGTGAAAATCACGATTGAAAATAAATTGACAAATTAACACAACAAATATTCTCTATTGCAATGGCGAGACGTGATACTCTGGAGATGACACCTGAGCATCTGGAAACTGAAATAGAGGAACAATTCTATTATATTTTGGAAGACTGTGTAGAGACTGAGGAGATGGGGTCCGATACCACACAAGCGATATTGCCCGACAGGTATCATTCAGAGATTTCTGGAGACTGTGAAGAACTGTCTGAAGTGATATCGCAATCCAATGACAATATGTCTTCATGGTTGTGCTGTAGACTTTGCGCGATTCCACATAACGATATGGTTGATCTATTCAGACCCAACGTCAAAGGACCCAATATCGTAGAGAAGATCGAATACTGTCTATGCATAATGGTGAGACATCGTTTGCGATAATTGGTTCATTCAAAGAAATAAAATGCTAACTGCGTTGTGCGATTGTTATTGTTTCTTCCACAGGTGAGGGAGTCAGATTCCCTACCAAAACGAGTCTGTCTGTTATGTTTAGAAAAACTCGAAATGTGTTACGATTTCAACGAAGCTGTAGCAGAGGCAGAGAAGCAGCTTCTTGCTTTCGACAGACGGCCAGCTGGAAAAGTTGAAAAGACGGAAAGATGTGAAACTCTCTCCCTACACAACGAACATTGCGATGCAACGGATGATTGTTATATTGTAGGCACATTTCAAACAGAGGCATCAACTGTTGCGGAAGAAGAACGAATAACAGATACAATAGAAGTGATTGACCTGACTTTGGCGAGTTCGAAGCCCTGCTCGTTAGAATTAGACCCCATTGCCATACATCCCACTAAGATTGGCAGCAGAAATAATCTGAACGAAGTGCTAAAGAGGAATTCTACTGACGATGGGTGGTACGATGCCATTCCATGGCGATATGATGATATCGGTACACCGTTTAAAACAGATCCAGACGTAGAGATGAAGTTCGAATCAAGAACTGTAGAAGTTTCAGAAATTGCAGCAACAAATAGAACTGTAAAAAGCAACGAGTTATCAACTGTTGCAAAAGAAGAGCGATTAACGGGTGACTGGTGTGTTGCCATTCCATGGTGGTGTGACGATACCGAAACAGCATTGAAAATGGACCCAGATATTCAGCAGAATCTGCAAAGTTCCGATGAATCTGAAGATTCTGAGGCAGATCGCAGCTGGTCGCTGGGTAATAGCAAGAATTCAGCCACGCGTTCCAAAAAGGCGTCTGAGAATGTAAGGATCATCATGAATCAACACTACATGCTTCTGTAATGAAATTGATTTATATTATACTCTTATCCTTTCCTATTGCAGATGAAAAGGTCTGCTACTCATGCCTCGGTTCATGTTATAAAACGACGTTACAAGTGTAACTTATGTCCAAAGAGGTTCAAGTCTAAGCAATGTCTGAATAGGCATTCCAAATTCCATACCGGTGAAGGGCTTTTTAGCTGCGCATATTGTGAAAAGAAGTTTGTATCTAGCCTGAGCAGAAGTCAACATCATGTTGTTCACACCGGCCAGCAGCCGTTTAAATGTTCCATCTGTGAAAAGAGGTTCTCTCACGTGACAGCAATGAAACGGCACGCAGTCGTTCATTCGGAAGCAAGAAATTACCCTTGTTCTCTGTGCGATATGTCTTTCAAGACAGTGGCTGTGAGGAAGAAGCACATGTTAGTTCATTCCAGTGAGAAACCATTACACTGCGATAGTTGCGAGACTCGTTTCAAGTGCAAAGATAAATTACGGAGGCATGTGAGAGAAGTACATTTCAGTTTGTACAGGCGAAGGCAAATATTAATTTAGGCATTTGACTCTTTGTAAATAACGCAATGAAAGAAATTACTGTACAAAATATGATTATTTTTAAATTGACTGAACTCAAGATTTATAATTAGCAATAAACAAATATTTTTAATATACTAAAGGTCTACAATCATTGAGAATCCTATCATTTAGAAGCTATATCCATCAAGTTCAATCATTTTTACGGTATTTCCATTTTCTAGTTGTGTTGCGTATAAATCAACGGCCTGGTTGGACGTATTTGGTATTTAAGGTGAAATGAAAGTCACGTGACCTCGATATGATTTACACTTGGAATTTTCAAACGCTATTTTCTCAGCCAAAACACATCCGATTGATGTGAAATTGATATCAGTGACGTAGAAAAACTTAATGAAGGGACTGCCAATCGTGGATTTTCGAATATCGAAAGACATAATCAGAATTTTGTGTAACAATATTTTTCTGTAATTCAAGGAAGTGCTGCCTCTCTCCACGAACAATATTGTTAAAAAACTGTTATTACGTCTCGATTTTCGAAAATCCACTATTGGCAGGCCCTTTATTGAGTTTTTCTACGTCACTGATATCAATTTCACATCAATCGAATGTGTTTTGGCTGAGAAAATAGCGTTTGAAAATTCCAAGTGTAAATCATATCGAGATCACGTGACTTTCATTTCACCTTAATCGACACAATCAACATTTGCAGTGTCAAACCTCGCTAGGCAGCGCTGCAGTCGGTCGTGTACGTGTAGGCATTGTCCACACGTTTGACGCACACTCGTGTCGTTCGCGATTGGGAGATCAACGGAAGTACACGGTTAGGTTTAGATTCAAACGAAAGGAGAAGCGTCACGATTCCCGTGTCACTGACGTCTTGCGGTAGAAGCTGTTGGCGGCAACTCTTGACAACGTAATTTTAAAGTGTTCTTCTACCTGAAAATACAATTCATTAATCCCAAGCTCAACTGTTTGAATTGAAACGTAGCTGCTTTGATACCGAAGACGCGCGTTCGCTTGCATTCGTCAGGCTCTCGGATTTATAGGTTAAAGTCGGGCCGCAAACTTGACACATAATCTTGTAGATTTCGAGGCCCAACATGCATCCGGGGGGATTGTCACCGAGTGAGGTCCTATTCAAGCGCGAAACTCGTAGTTTCTGATTCAGATACTCAGGGCCAAACTCACTTTGCACAGAGTCAACTTTTGATTTGCTCATTCTTGCCGCGACACGTTGCCATTAGCTCGATAGATGACGACCTTCCGTACTTCCCTAGATCTTTTTCTTTGGGGTTAGAAACTGCGACGCACGATATAATCTCAAGATTTGAACCAGTCGAATAAGGCTTCTGTCCAGATATGGAAACCGAGGTTGAAGTAAAACTAGAAGTGAAAGAAGAGTTCTCTGAACTAATGGACCGTCTGAATTCCGAGGATATACAGGAAAAGCGTGAAGCTGAATTGTCGCGCTGTAGACTCTGCGCCCTTCCGAAGAACAACATGGTTGATATCTTCAATTTCTCCGAAACAGAGGACGATAATATCGTGGAAAGGATCCAATACTGCCTACGCATAGTGGTAAGAAGTGCTTTCAAACTTATCGATGTTGTGCTTGATTTCTGCAGTTTACAGGTATCATTTAATCATTGTTAATTCTTGCTCAGGTGAAAGAGACAGACACCCTGCCGAAACAAGCTTGTCGGTCTTGCTTAGAGGAACTCGAACTGTGTTATCAGTTCAATAAAATCGTAGAAGAAGCTGAAGCGCAACTTCTTAATCTCGATAGACAGATATCCGCTAAACTTGCGGTATCGGAACAAAACAGTCAATCTTCTTTGGAACCCACGGTAAAATCTAGCGATACAGTTATCCCCAAAATTGAAAGCGTATCTTCACCCGTAAAAATCGAAAGCAACGAAGCACCGACACTTGTGCAAGAAGGGCAAGTAACAGATGAAACAGTGAAAATTAGCCCTCTTCTACCGAGCTTGAAAGTTCGCTATAGAGTGCCAGTTTTCACTGAGACAAATCATTTTAAGAGTGTGAAGAGATTAGTGCCCCACAACGGTGTACAGAGAACCGATAAATCTAGGCCTCACACGACTCGTAATAAAACCCGAACCAAGATTTCGATCCTGCGGTCCGGAAAGGGATTGGAGGAGGTAAGAATCGAGATAAACAGTTGATATGGTTCACATTGTGTCAAAAGTACATTCATTCTAAGTCTCGCATGTTCTGCGCTTCTACAATTACACATCTGTTACAGTCGGAGAATCAAGCCGATCCCGAAGAGGCTGATACCAGAAAAACGGAGCGCTATAAAGACTCTGAACGATCTAACGACTGTTTCCTCTGTAAGAAAACGTTGAACACATTTTTGGAACTGCAACGGCACAAACGCGCTCATTTGGAAAATGGAGATTACCATTGTTCCCCGTGCAATAAGTTCTTCAAAAACGAGGGTAGGATGAGACAACACATGATAGTTCATTCCCGTAAGCCGTGGCGGTGTGATCACTGTGACAAACAGTGTGACTTCAAAAGCACCTTGGAGCGCCATTTAAACAGTTGCAGAAAACGGAGAGTTCATAGCCATGAGCAATGGCGGTGTGATTACTGTAATAAACAGTGTGAATTCAAAAGAGCCTTGGAGCGCCATTTGAACAGTTGCAAGAAACGACCTAATATCGTAGAAGAACTTCATGAGTGTGGCTCATGTACCAAGGTTTTTAAGACTAAAGACAGTTTGCGTAAGCACTACAACAAATGCCATAGAGGTACAGGATTTTATGGCTGTCAATATTGTGGACTGAAATTTACGTCTAAAACAGAAAGAGATTGTCACCGTCGTGTTCACAAAGAAGAACGACCATTCGAATGTACCGTCTGTGGGTGGATGTTTGCTGATTCTCGCGGACTGAGACTGCATGAAACCCTTCATTTGAAAAAAACAACTCACCGCTGTTCGATTTGCGATAAGACATTCAGGTCGTTGTCTAGAATGAAGTCACATATGGCAAGACATGCGACTGAAAGCCATGACAGTGCAACTATTCTAAGAATTGAATCAAGTTCGGAACAATCCTCCGTCGACGTATAGAAATTTGTAAAAAAAAAAAAACGGCATTGAACAAAATGCCCTGAAATACACAAGTATTTGTTCAAAATTGACGGAATTAAACATTTTTGGATAGCAATCAATCGATGTTTGAATCTGAATAACGTATGATTTTACTTCTGAACCTGTACATTTCTTTATATCTGAAATCATCAAAGTAAAAAAACATGACATCCACTTTTCAGATTCATCAATCCAACATATTTTTTTATCAAACCTATTAGTTGATTAAATTTGATTTTTTCATCTCCAGCCGAATGCTGGAAACAAATGTCTTTGCGCAGTTTTTATCTTTTTTCATCTAAATTAAGTATAAAACCTCAATTTGAAACGAATGCAGCAGTCCTATAACTAAACATTGGAGATCATGAGGTAAAACCCCAAATCCTTGATGAAATAGGTCTTGGGAAAATGAGAAAAAGTAAGAAGGCAACTTACGAGGAAACGAACAGAATGTGCATGAAGCACGAAGAAAAAATAGATGTAGTGATTCGTTTGATATTATTACAAGAATCGAGAATAGCGATATAAGGTTGCATCGAAGTCTCGAGTCTTCGACTTGAGTAACTCAACGTTACGTTTAACGTTCCAAGGGAAATTGGTGGAGGGATTCGGAACTACACTGTGTAGTTTGCTACCACTAACTGTATTGAAACAGTTATAATCATTTGAATTGTTACTATCACATAAGTTTTCTTGGTAAGAACGTTCAAGATTGGAAACTATCCATGCATACATTTGAACGTAGGTAGTTTGTTTACATTGTATCCGAATAACAATCATTCAATCTCTCTATTCTGTACCTATGCAATTGCTCAAATTTTGTTGCAGCCAGAGCGATTGAAAGAATGAAAAGCACATATTTTATGTTCATGAAACTAGCAAACTTGGACAGTGCACTTATTGTAAAATTTATTCAATTAAATGCCATGTGCAGCAGCATTTGGGAATCTCAATTTATTATGCCTTTGTGAATGTATTTACAGAGTCAGAGTGAATGGTGCAAAACCGAATGAACTTCGTACAAAAGGTATAACACAGAATTCATTTCTTGACTCTACCGCGTTAAAAATGAATTTGGATTTGGCTTGGATCTGCAGTTGAGTGGAAATTCAAATATACCTATAAAAGCCATGAAGTCCACCAAAACAGTATTTTCATCATATTTCATATTTATTTTTGGCATCAAAATTGTCTAAATTTGGGTAAACGTATGACGAAATGAGGATGAGATGGTGAAATTTCGAGATTTATTGATTTATTTTTACGTTCTAAGATGACATATGTCAAAAGTTGTGCTTATACCGGATTCGAAACTATTCTTATCCTTGTCGATACAGAACGAAGTATTCAGTCCACTTCGTAGGATTCCTTTTCAGGAGCGGTCTTTGCCTAATATCGCTTGCTCAGGATCACGTTGTTTTATCTCCCTTATTCATAGTCTCGAGTTAATGGGCTTCAAAGACTCTGCGCCTATGTTCATTGTTATATGAAGAATGAACAATTTCTGGATGTAATAACTTCACAAATAAAAAATTACTCTCATTGAAATATGATCACATTGACGTGTGGACAAACAAAATGATCATTTAGTCGTCTTGAAGGATTTAGCACACAAGGAACGTATGTAATTTCTCTCATTTGAATGACCAATTACGTGCCTTCTCAGCCCTGTGCTGTCTTTGTATCTCTTTGGACAGATGGCACACTCGTAGGGTCGTTCATTTGTGTGAACACGATGATGCCGATTTCTCTCTGATCTATAGATGAAATTCTTTTTACAATATTCACACTTGTAAAGCCTTTTACCGGTGTGAAGTACATAGTGTCGGCTCAGACTGTGTTTAGACTTGAACGATTCCATACAGAAGTCACACTCGTGACATTCTTCGGTGACGTCAATTCGTTGCTTGCAACGACTCAAATGTCGTTTCAAGACACCTTTTGTGCCAAAACCTCTCTTACAATAATTACACTCCCATGAAACTACCTCGTGTACTCTGCCCGTATTCAAAATATCCATAGGCACGTCTGCCTTCTGCTTTCTGTCAGTGATTGAATTTCTTTCTCCATTTTTGTCAAGATTATTTCTGCAGTAAATTCTAGTACGAACTAGCGTTACGGAGCAAGGCTTCAAACTTGTCAAGATTGGGTTGCTCCCATTTGTATCTGTTGTTTCCTTTTCAGGCGCAGTAGCTGTAGATTGGTTATTATCGATTTCTTCCTCCAAAACTGTTCCCAATGGCCTTTCAATATCATCGTAACCCAGAATCCTACATGGTTCGCTGCAGGGTGGGCAAGTGTGGTTGTTTCTTTCCATTTGCTCACGTTTGACACGTGCTTGACCATCGAGAGCAAGTAACAGCTTTTCAGCCTCGGTCACAGTTCTCTGGAATTGAAAGCACAGTTCCAGTTTCTCTAAGCAAAACCTGCATGCTTGTTTTGGAAGGGTGTCCGTTTCGTGAACCTGTGCAACAAACAATAACAAGTTTGTACACTCAAGGTCATGGCTAAAAAAATCAGCAAAACATGAATCAATTCGGTATTCCGATGTGAGCAAATGATCACAAATTAATTCTTACCACAATAGGCAGACTGTGTTTGATCATTGTGGAAATATCTTCAGTCGATTCGTTAGACCTGAATATGTCAACCATATCGTTATTTGGAGTGGCACAAAGTCTGCAACGCAATGATAGAATAGGTACATCGTCATTTGATTGCGCTATTAATTCAGAACTTCTCGCCTCGGATTTCTGGACGTCGTAGTCTACAGTTGACACAATTGGTTTAGTTTCGCCAATTTTTATGTCTTCAGACTTTATACTCTCCATAATAGCACAGAATTTTTCTTCTATTTCGGTTTCTGCTGTATGAATCTCCGCTCTCTCATGCCTCCTGGTTTTCTGCGATTTTACCTCCTTCATTGCGGCAGGGATTTTCTTTTCACGATTTTGCGAATCAACTTTCAACGTGTTCGGTATAGCAACGAACCAATAGCGCTAATGTACATAACCTAGCGATCATAGAGCCTGACAGCGTAGTTAATCCACGGAATTATTACTCCGTGGTTAATCCGCCAAACGGTAAATACTGGATCTTCAGATTACAGGCAGCTGCAATTTCCTTGTGATAACCGTTGAATGACAATTACATGGCTGATTTGAAATTATTCAAAATGATGTCGAGAATTGCAGCACGTGGTTTCTTACGGTTCTCCAACGTTTCATCCCCGCATAGCGTATAAGCTAGGGCAAGTTCCAATTCTCACGGTTCTCCGACGCTAATACTTTTTTTGCGGGGAATCCCCTGGACCGTCGACCTCCGGCGGAATCAAACTTCCTTCGTTTGAATTCACTTCAAAATCTGATGATCGTTTAGCGACGACAATCGCTTATCAATGGAATCTATACCAGATCCTGTTCGAAATATTCTACGTCGCAAATGAACAAATAAATAAATGAAAATCAATCAGCTTTATTGAATTGCTTTTGGCAAATTATATATTTCATTCATATTAAGATCTAAGAACATGAACAATTTATAAATATCATTATAATAGACGTATGCTTATCATTGTCGTTTGATGAATGGATCGTTGAATGAATTCATGAATAACAGACGAAATAAATATCGTACCAAATTTTACAATATTATTACATGTATTTTCTACTAGCTATTGGCAATACACCCCTCGACTATTCGCCATCTGGTGGCCGCTTTCGAACTATTCAGAAAAGAAAACAAACCGTCTAGGTTATGTCAAATTTTCAGTAATTTCGTTATCATCTGTGATTTATAAGTAAAAATTATCTAAAAATCAGCGAAATCGAACAAAAAATGTCCATTAGCATCTTGTGTCGAGAATTGTGACGGTAAGGGTTATAAAACGACAAACTTGTCGTTTCACCGCATCCCCAAAGCTGCTCAGTATTTTGTTAAAATAACGAATATATTTGGCAAAACCGAGAAAATGGATATCAGAAAAGCTTCGGAAAGAGCATTATCAAACTAGGATAAAAACATTTCCAAAAAAAAAAAACGGTTTGCTCTTTACATTTCAACAATTTATATACAAATTGTCGACACATGTAGTAGCTCTATAAACCAATCTTGGGCCTCGCTACCTGTGAATACGTACCTAGAATAGAAATGTGAATACGTAGTCCTCTTCTTTGAAATGTAAATAGCAATCCGTCTTATTTACGGAAAATCTTTTATTCTACATCAATAATGCTCTTTCCCAAGCTTTTCTGATATCAATTTTCTCGTTTTTGCCAAATATATTCGTTATTTTAACAAAATACTGAGCAGCTTTGGGGATGCGGTGAAACGACAAGTTCGTCGTTTTATAACCCTTACTATCACAATTCTCGACACAACATTGCGATTCATTAATGCTAATGGATATATTTTTTCCAATTCCGCTGATTTTTAGATAATTTTTACTTATAAATCACAGATAAAAACGAAATTACTGAAAATTTGACATAACCTAGACGGTTTGTCTTCTTTTCTGAATAGTTCGAAAGCGGCCACCAGATGGCGAATAGTCGAGGGGTGTATTGCCAATACAATCACTGATCTCTACATACACAATCGTTTCATGGGCTTAGCCGAGTTTCCGTTTAAAGCTGCCCTCTGATTGGTCCAGCGGCGCGTATCATTGTGCATCACCTGTGATATGGTCATATTTCACAATAAATCAGTGAAAAATCATAAGATCAAATGAAACAATTGCCTCTCGACGGTATTAAAAGAAAATACTAAAGAGGGTGGTTTCGGTGGTGGAGACCCCAGAAAATTGATTGAGGTTAGGATCAGAATTCTCACCCGCGCGATAAGAGCGGTGGAGCGTGTTGCGTCATTTTAACGTTGGCGGTAAAAGAATATTAATTGAAATTGTCGACAGTGTCATTCGTCATCGTCCGTTTGGTTTTATTAAGAATAAAAATCAACGCTTCCGAAGGAAAATGGAGTCAAGATTTGAAAGAGAAGCCTCGATGGCAATCCTGCGCTGTCTACCGGACTGTCAGGTTTCTAGGTTATGCGTTAGACTATCAACAATACTTCGATGTTAAGTCCCAAGAATGTCCGGCGTGATAAATCGACCAGGAATAAGAGCCAGCAGGTACTCAGCTTGATCGACAATCGCGTACTTCATTTATTAAAATCTTCCTACTGATACTCTGAACAGAGTTCAGGATTTATGACAAATTGATATTGATCAAATAAATATTGCGTACCGCAATGGAGGTAGAATCCCAGGATATAGGGATGCCCGAGAGGCTGGAGACTGAAATCAAAATAGAAATAGACTCAGAAGATGAATTCTATACGGCGACAGCGGGACTCGAGCCTGAAGAGACAGAAAATATCGATATCAAACCAGCCATGTTACCTGAAGACTGGGAAGATAAGGGGCGACCGCCGATACCCCAATCAAACGACGATATACCCTTGCTGCTGCGCTGTAGGCTCTGCACAATTCCGTGCACCGAAATGGTTGATATATTCGGCCCCACCGGAACAAGGGACAAGATCGCGGAAAAGATCAAACATTTTCTGTGTGTTGTGGTAAGAAATGAATTACGATACTTTGTTCGCTTGAGGAAACTAGGCTCATGTTTCGACTATTTTCATGTTTCGGTCATGTTTCGACTATTTTCGGCAGCAACTTTTGTCTGAAACTGTTGTTAATATCTCTCCCACAGGTCAGAGAGTCGGACCCGCTACCGAAACAAGTCTGTTCCTTGTGCTTGCAACAACTAGAACTATGCTATCGGTTCAAGGAATCTGTCGCCGAGGCCGAACTGCAACTCCTCGCCTACCACAGAGAGGCATCTGGCGAAGCTGAAAACGCGGAAATAAATTGTAATCCTGAGAACAGATTGCAATCATCATCAGGGGGTGGAACAAGAACTGACGAAACATCGACGATTACGGGAGGAGGGCGATTGAAACCTCCTTCTAGGGTCTTAGTTCCCGCTAGGATCTACTGCAGAAATGACCTTGACAAAGAAAGAAGCAAAAGTCCGAGTACTGAATATCAACTTGCAGATTCCTCCACGTGTGGGAAAACATTCGCGTCTCATATCGATATACAGAGCAACTGTGAATCTGAGATGCCCAGGATGACTCGCAGCAGGTTTCGAGTTGATGCGAAAAATATTCTAAACACACAACGTGAGGAGAGATTCAGAGACGTAAGGATCAGCTGAATAATTTATACAGTTTGCATTGTATGGTAATAACATTTGCTCATTAGTTACAGCGAGAGAGTCTACCTTTTCTTCAAGATGCCCACGCGAAAAATACACAAGCCTGGCGTAGCTCAGCTGTGAAGATTGAAACAACTGAAGATAGTTGTAATAATCTGGATGGTCTTGACATTGGTAAAAAAAATTACAGCTGCAAATATTGTGGGAAAAAATTTTCAAGTAAATCAGGTGTCGATTATCACCATCGTACTCACACAGGTAAAGGACTTCACAGCTGCGACTATTGTGGGAAGAAATTTTTAACTAAAGCAGGAGTCGATTATCACCATCGTACGCACACTGGTGAACGACCCTTCAAATGTTCAGTCTGTGAAATGACGTTCACTGGTTTTGGGAATTTGAAACAGCATTCAATCATTCATTCGAAACGAATAAATTACCCTTGTTCTCTGTGCGATAAATCGTTCAAGTCAGCAGACGCGGTGGAGAGACACATGTTATCTCATGCAAATAAAACATTGAGACAGTGCGATTATTGTAATAAATATTTCAAGACCGAATTGGACTTGCGGAGCCATTTGAACTTTTGCGCAAAACGGCCTGAGCTCACAGAAAGTCTTTACAAATGTAACTATTGTGCAAAGTTGTTGAAGACTAAAGGAACTCTCGCCTGCCACATGAAACTTCACACCGGCGAAGGACTTTATAGATGCGGATATTGTGACAAGAAATTTTCAACCAGAGCAAATTTGGAGTATCACCATCGTATTCACACGGGTGAACGACCCTTCAAATGTTCCGTCTGTGAGTCGACGTTCGCTAGTTCCGGAAACCTGAAACAGCATGAGATCACACATTTGGAACAGAGAAATTACCCGTGTTCTCTGTGCGATAAATCATACAAATCACTGGACGCTGTAGAGAGACACATGTTAGTTCATAGAAATGATCGAACGGAACAGTGCAATTATTGTCAGAAATATTGTAAGAACGAATTGGAGCTTAAGAGCCACTTGAACTATTGCAAAAAACGTTCGGGCACAACAGAAGAAGTTCACAAGTGTATCTTTTGTTCAAAGTTGTTAAAGACCAAAACAAGTCTGACCAACCACGTGAAACTTCACACCGGTGAAGGACTTTACAGCTGCGACTATTGTGGGAGGAAATTTTTAACTAAAGCGGGCGTAGATTATCACCACCGTACTCACACGGGTGAAAGACCCTTCAAATGTTCAGTATGTGAATCGACGTTCACTAGCTCCTGGAACCTGAAACAGCATGCCACCATTCATCAGAAATATAGAAATAGCTCTTGTTCTCTGTGTAATAAATCATACAGATCGGTAGATGGACTGAATAGACACATGTCAGTCAGTCATGCAGTAAAAATCCCATGGTAGAGTGATTATTGTAAAAATTTACTTTCGGTAAAGTACTTGATTTCGAGAATTTGTGATCAACGGTATAATGAGGAAGACAATAGTGAAAGGTCAATGATTGACGTAAAATGGCCAGGAAAGTAAGATCGCTGAAGTGCAATTCCAATAATTGTCGGAGTTCAGTAAAAAAGGAACAAAACTTATTTATGATGTATGTGTCGAGGCGAATACGAACTGTTAAAACTACAATTTTTTTTGTTTTTTTGTTTTTAATCTATTCTGTTATGTTTGCTTAGCTCTGTAACAACATGTGACTGACAAAAAAATATTTTATACTATTGATAACTTTCAGTGAAAAAGTATTTAATTAACTTTTAAGAGGTTGACACCGCAAGTTTGCATTTAGTAAATCATACATGGAACTTTGGATATATTGTATTAATGTGATGAAGAATTGATGTATTATTAACTAGAAACGCGTACAAGGACCACACGGCCTTGGTGTTTTAGATTGACGAACTCCTGCTTACCCGCTAATAATTTCTATTAGTATCACCACACAGTGCAAAATGTAACTTTCTGGAGTTTAGGAATAAGCATGTATATAATTCATATACCAATATTGGTCAGTCGATTAATGAACAAATCATTTACGAACAAATAAAACAAACATTGTATCAAGTCTGATAGTTTGATCCTATTCTTTCCCAGTTTCTTAAAAAGTTAATTAACGTTGCATACATATTAAGAATTGAACCTTGAAAAAGGACGTTTCATTGTGGCTGGTAGGTATACATATGGGGCATTCCATGCCAAATCGACCTGCCGGTGACCCTCGACCTCTCAGATCTGGTCCGTGATTTTTTGTCTCATTCTTCCGACTCTAAATAGCAACGAGATTTTTTTCAGATTTTTTAAAAGATATTTGAGCGCGTGGTGAATTTTCGAAGTTTTTTTTCAACACCTCGACGGCCGTAACCGAAAAATCTGGAAAAATTCTCAAAAAGTCTATGTCCAAAATGAAAATTTTTGACCCAAATTGCATAATGTCCAAGCTCTTCCTTCGACCTGATTTTTCAGCTTTTATCTATTTTATTAATTTTTTTTTATTTTCATCTTTTATTCATGATTTACTGTGATTCAATAAATTCACGGTGCATTGATCTCCACACCAATTATTTTTGGTAATTTTTTCATCGATAAATCTGAAAATCAGGTTGAAGGAAAACTTTGGACATTATGCAATTTGGGTAAAAAATTTCCATTTTGGCCAGAGGCTTTTTGAGAATTTTTCCAGATTTTTCGGTTACGGCCATCGAGGTGTTGAAAAAAAACTTGGAAAATTCACCACGCGCTCAAATTTGTTTTGAAAAATCTGAAAAAAATTCTCGTTGCTATTTAGAGTCGGGAGAATGACGCAAAAAATCACGGACCAGATCTGAGAGGTCGAGGGTCACCGGCAGGTCGATTTGGCGTGGGATGCCCCATATAGATGGTTACGGAGGTGGCGACCTCTGTCGGTTAAGTTGAACCACCGCGGGCGCGAAGCGACCTGTTGCTTTGACGTTTGGCGGCAAAAATTGACTATAATTCAGAACAGTGTAACTAACGGCCACTCTTTCAGCTGAATCGGATATTGGAGCTCTATCTGAGAAAATGAATGAGTAACTAATGTTTGGCACTTGCCCCCGCCTAAGCCGAAAGGGGGCGAAGCAGGGCCGGCAACTTTCATGGGGGAACAGATTAAATAAAAATAGTATTCAATTCGATCTGATTTTCTGTCTGCTTTCTCTACTTTCCAAAAAACTTGATATATCCTATTGCGAACATTGAGAAAATTCATGTTCTTGTCCCTTTCTGACAAAATGGGACTGGGAGGTCAGAAAGTTCAACGGCGGATGTGCGCGCTGTGGCCCTGATTGAGTGCAGTGTAGCAGGGCTAGTATCAAAATCAAATTGCTTGGGAAAAATCTCCGCTATAGCTAAGCAAGGGGAGTTTGTTAAAATTATTAGCTGAAATTCTCGCCAGAAAATTATTCTCTTATTTGAATCAGAATAAGACAACAGATATCTGATGTAATTGAGTCGAAATATAGGTAGACAGAAATATATAGCTGTTGTTCTACGCTTTCACCGCGGACCGTCAAGCTGCTAGGTTATGTATGTGACCATGCTTAGATGCGTTGAACCGATTACGTGTCCTTGAATTTTGAAATTTCGTAGTGCAAGAAGGGTAATGAAATCTCAAGAGATTAGAATGGCCGAAAGGTTGAAGAGTAAGGTCAAAAGAGAAATAGAATTAATGTCCGAGAGTGCAATCAGAGCCATCGATATTAGACCAACTGCACCATCAAATGACAAATTATGTTTGTTGTTGCGTTGCAGATTGTGTGCAATTCCAAATAACAGTATGATTGATTTATTTAGTTCTAATTCTACAGAAGATAATCTCGTAGAGAAGATCGAACACTGTCTATGTATAATGGTAAGAAATCATTTCTGTAGATTTATTAGTTCCAGAAACTGAGATCCATCATGTTTCAACCATGTTTGGCCGTATTTTCGCAGGTAAAAGAATCGGACGCCCTACCAAAAACAGTCTGTTCATCGTGCTTAGAAAAACTGGAACTGTGTTATAATTTCAACGAAACTGTAGCAGAGGCTGAAAAACAGCTTCTTGCTTTGCATGAACAGATTTCTGGCCAACTTGAGGAAACAGAAGACAATCGTCAATCCTTCCCACTATCAAATGAACGATGTGATGAAAATGAACCCACTATTGCGCAAGACGCACAAGTCACATATGCAACTGTAGAAAACAATCCGATCCCAACAAGTTTGGAGCCTTGCTCGGTAGTGTTAGTTTCCACTCAGATTCGCTACGGAACTCAGTCCAGGAATAATCTTGAGACAGACAGCAGGCAAGATTTCACTGATAATGAACATCAAAGCGTGGGATCTGAATCCATTGAAGGGAAGAAGACGAAAGAACATCCTGACATGGATGCATCCATGGATATCTTGAATTCTGGAGAACTATCGCCATCTCACATCAGTCGACAGAGTATCTGTGAGTCTGAAGTACCCGGAATGACTCGCTTCAGGGCCCAAGCGGAGGAAAATAAAATACCAACTTCCCACTGTGCGAGAAGCGTCGGGGTTGTACGGATGAAGGTAAATGGTCAATAAAGTTTGCATTGTCTCTGTATCGTTAAGTTCTACAATCACTAATATTTGTTGCAGCAAGAGAATTTAGCTGTTCCCGAAAGTAGTCGCACCAAAAAAACTCGTAGTTACACGGCGCGAGGTGGTCGAAGTAAACTCAACGAACTTCGAAAGTATGAACAGTATATGAAAAAGTTAATTAGTGGAAAAGAGAGGAATGACGAGCAATTTTCTTTGTGTGATGAATCGTTCGAATCATTGAAAGGGAGAAATGAGCACATGCCAATGGATACAGTTGAAAAAAAGTGGCAGTGCGATAATTGTAAAAACAAATTTGAGAGAAAATATCAATTGCAGATCCATTCAAATTATTGCGCAAGATTGTCTCGTACCAGCAAAAAATCTTACAGGTGTGAGATCTGTGCAAAGACATTTACCATGAGAAGAAGTCTGATCGATCACACGAAATTTCACACCGGTGATCAACTATACGAGTGTAGATATTGTGAGAAAAAATTTGCGCGCGCGACAAACAGAGATCTTCATGAGCTCCTTCACCAAGCGATACGACCCTACCAATGTTCCCTATGTGAAAAGAGTTTCAATGTACCGTCGAAGCTGAAATGTCACGCAGTGGTTCATTCGGACAAAAGAAATTACCCTTGTTCCGTGTGCAACAAATCATTCAAGCTGAAGAGTGTGTTAAAGGCCCATATTGCAGTTCACACGGGTGAAAGACCGTGGGAATGTGATTACTGTAAGAAAGGTTTCACAAGGAAAACATCCATACGGCATCATGTACAAATTTGCAAACAACGAGACCAGGAAAAATCATGAAAAGGCACGAGGATCAGCTTCCAATCAACAGAAGCGAAGGTGCACCAGGAGCAATGAATAAAACTTTGGAATTTATTTATTTATTTACTTATCAACTAGTTTAAATAATTACAAGAATAAGCATAAAAACAGATGCATAACATACACAGATAAGACTTATACAAAGGCAAGAATGAGAAATCAAGTTTAAAAAGTAACACAGTACTAGAAATAAACTCGTAATTTGGATAATATGTGCGATTTTTTTATAACCCTGTATATAATTCCAGAATAAATGTAAGTGCACCGGTAATTCTCAACAGTTATACTTATCGGATCTCCTTGAATGGTGTAGCATAACAAATTTCTAGCTTTTAGAAACGTCCTGACCTCTGGTGCTGAAATTTCGCATAACTCGAGTGGACCAGCTATGGCCAGTGGTTGGAAACCTCTAAGAAATGGTTTCAATTCATCAGTACATTGACCTCCTGGCTCATTGTTGTGAGAAAATATCACATTAACTATTTATCAATCGAAAATCAACCCTGAAACGGTTTTTTTCTAACGCAAGTAGTAAACATTAAACAAAGATGGTGGCTCTAAGTGGTCCCTCAGCTGCTTATACCACGCCCCTATGAGCGTAAAAACATAGCTGAAAAATAAAAAATATCAAAGGCTCTCTCGATCGACATCCAAAAAAATGTTTAAACCCAAACTTCAAAGGACGTATTCATAGTCGTTCAATAACTCACCAACTTCCTTCTTAGTCACTAGAATCGATTTACGTACATTGCACACGAAGCGTCGTGTGTGGCGGCGGGTCTCCACGGGGTGATTTCAAACCGCTCTGAGGACTAAAAGTACAATTGATTAGTTACAATTGTTTTACATCATACCCCGAGAGATGTGTAAGGATGTAACCATCGAGAAAGAAGAAGAAGAAGAAGACTTATAATCGTTCCAAAGAAAACGTTAGCTGCTTTATTCATATCCGTTGCACTGTCAGATTTCTAGGTTATACCGTTGACTAGCTTTAATGTTATCTTGAAAACTCGGTAGTCCTGTACATTTGGAGGCACGATATGCGCCTGAAAATTTTTCGGACAAACTGACTTTGAGTATCATACCGTCGCGTTTCAGATTTTCTTTTAAAAGTAATACTTGCGTGCAGCTATGGAGAGGATAGAATCATACGACCTGAAATTATCTGGGAGTACGGAAACAGAGGTTGAAGTTAAGCTAGAGATAAAAGAAGAGTTTTGGGGAGCAGTCGAGGGCATACACTCTGAAGAAATGACTGTAAAGAGTGAAGTTGAAAGATTTTCCGATAGTTCAGAATGTTCAGAAGTAATATCGCAATTATCAAAAGATGTACGTTCGCCGTCGCGCTGTAGACTTTGCGCACTTCCGAACAACGACATGGTTGATATCTTCAACTCTTACAAAGTAGAGGACGATATCGTTGAACAGATCAAATACTGCCTACGTATAGTGGTGAGAAGCCGTTTGTCATTTGCCAAAGCCAAATCCATCGATGTTTTGCTTGATTTTTTCACTAACTTCGGTACTATCCAATTGTTATTGTTTGTTGAACAGGTGAAAGAGACGGACACCCTACCGAAACAAGCCTGCCGGTCGTGCTTAGAGAAACTCGAACTCTGTTATCAATTTAACAAAATTGTAGCCGAGGCTGAAAAGCAGCTTCTTGACTTCGACAGACAGATATCTACCGAATTTGAGGAATTGGTTGAAAATTGTCATCTCCCTTCCCTATGCAAAGTATTCTGCGAAGGCACGGCTGATCATGATACCGAAGGTCCGTCGGGCATGAACATGGTTGAAACTCGAGACAGTCTGAAACAACTCGACAAAATTGAAGTTGAAGAAGGACTCAGAGGCTCTGCACATTGTGGGAAGAAGTCCAGTAGCGGGGGAAAGAAAAATCGACGCCACCATGATCCGAAGCGATCCTACGAATGTTTCGTGTGTAAGAAGCATTTTGATGCAGCTTCGGAGCTGAAAAGGCACAAGGCGGTTCACACGCAGAATGGAGATTACCGTTGTTCCATGTGTAACATTGTATTTATAAACGAGAGTAGGATGAAGTCGCACATGGTAGTTCATTCGCGCGAAAAACTATGGCAGTGCGATTATTGTGAGAAACGTTACAACACAAAGAGCGGCTTCAAGCGCCACCTGGGCTACTGCCAACAGCCGCCTGACATCAGAGAACGACTTAACAAGTGTAACTTGTGTGCAAAGTCGTTCATGACCAGAGGTGGCCTGTTGAAACACAAAAAATTTCACACAGGCGAAGGACTTCACAGTTGTGAATATTGTGGAAAGAAATTCGCGTATAGAGCTGAGAGAGATCAGCACCATCGTATTCACACTAAGGAACGATCCTTCAAATGCTCAATCTGTGAAAAGACGTTTACACGACTCTCTCAGCTGAATCAGCACGCGATTGTACATTCGGAAGACAGAAATTACTCCTGTTCCATATGCAATATCTCTTTCAAGACGTCGCATGTGAGACAAACGCACATGTTGGTTCATACAAGTGAAAGACCATGGGAGTGTGATTATTGCAAGAAAAGTTGTAAGTTGAAAAAATATCTCCGTGTCCATCTGAGGATCTGTAAGAAACGGTATTGAACAAGAGTGTAAAACAAGAGAATGTATAAGTCTGTCGATTTCAATTAGAAATCTCCAATTTGATCGCTGATGTTCGTTGGGTCGTAGTTTGAACCATGAAACACTGACCAAATTTTGCATGTTCTTTTAGACCAATCCTGTTCGAGTCATGAGTTATCTTAAACTTGTTATCTGTTATGCCCTCCCACTTCGAAAAAGGTGGGCACTTTTTTCTCTTCAAGTGAACAAATTCATCCGAACACTGTTCGTCATTTCCTGTATATCGTAAACAAACGACAGCGCGATATGCTGATGCATACACGTAACGCTTGGTATCGCTAAATGGCGAGAAACAGAAAGTAGAAGGAAAATGTTCCCGCCGTTTTTTGAATGTTTGAGGTTGTCCTATTAATTTATAACTCAAGACGGGTTGGTCTAACAAATCCCCTAAAAATTCAGAGAACTGAAATTACAATCGAATCAAAGATATCGAAGTCTGTGTGTTGAGTTAAGATAAACAGCCGGTAATGTAATGAATAAATCGAGTGTGAACGATGTTTGTATTCATTTATAACCCTATACACTTCTAAATCAAATCCCCATACACAAAAAAAAATGAATTCTGAATAGGTCCAAGTAGATTCAAACAACCGAAGACCAGTTCCAATGGTGGCGACCTCTGCCGCAGCGGGGGTCAGGTTAGGTTAGGTTCGTTTTGATATTATTGAATCAACGATTCGCTGTCACTTTGACGTCTGGCAGCAGAAGATATTCAGAATTCCCGACGATTTCTTTTAGCTGGATAGAAGCGATAATTATCCCTCTGCACTCGTCCCGCGACGAACGATTCGCCCTGAATCTGTTGCCGGCGTGTGCGTCTGAATCACGGCGCTAAAAAGATAAACACAGCCCGTAGCCGCTATGTCTGAGTCGAAGGTAAACAATATTAAGTAAATAAGTAGAATTAAAAAAAAAAATAATACGCTTCACGCTTAGTTTCATATTTTTTCAAATCACGCGTTCTTCACATTCCCAGAAAAGTAAGAGCGACTGGATGGAGTGGTCATTCGACTGCGATACAACGCAGCTGAAACCGACACCCGCGAAGCGTCCGAGACTACAGCCGGAAAAAAGCTCTTTCAACAGTTTCTCAGCTCCGCAATCGATTTCGAGAATTGTTGAAAAAAAGACGGTAAAAAGTTTGCCGGAGCTTCTCAAGGCCTGTGAGCCCCAACAAGCCTCGGAATTGTCCATAAGTCGACAAAAGCAGAAGGAGATTTGCGAATGGTTGGAGTTCAGAACTACCAGAGACAGACCTAGCGCCCTTATTCTCTCCGGTCCCTCGGGATGCGGCAAGACGGTCGGCTTCAAGCTCCTCGCCAAGGAGAGAGGCTTTGATTGCATAGAATGGATCACTCCGACGGATCAAGGCGTCGACGAAAACAGTATGTTGATACAAGTCAACGAAACAACGAATTAAAACCGTAATGCTTCTCATCCACAGACAGAATCATGCGCCAGGGAGATAAATTCGAAGACTTCATCGTCCGAACGACCAGATATTGCTCTATCATGGATAACTACTCCAGGCGCCTTCTCCTCGTCAAAGATTTTCCGAACGTCTACTTGGCGGATAAAGAAGCCTTCCATTCGGTGTTGGAGTGAGTCCTTTCTCGCATTTCAACTCTAGCACCGATAATCATCGTTTTCTCTTCCAGGCGATACTACAATTTCGGGAAGGAGGCGATAGTCTTTGTTTGCACCGATTCCGGGGGAGTCGGAGTCCTGCAGACTCTTTTTCCCCCAAAGATTAAGGAACAGTTCGGGATCGATCACATCAGGTGAAAACCCTGGTCGATTAGTAATTCAACTTGTGACTAACTTTCCCAAAAATTTGTCTAGCATAAACGCTGTGACCCAGGCAGTAACGAAGAATATCCTTAAGAGAGTCTCAGCCGTTTTCAACACCAGAGCTTCCCACATGGTCAATGTCACCCAGGAAATCATAGACGAGATGCTGTCCAACAGTATCGGCGATATTCGGAGCACCGTCATCAATTTGATATTTGCATCCTTGAAGGGTCCGTTCTTTTGATGAACGTATTCCAAACTATGCCTATAGTTATTTGTGTATATTTGTTTTTAATATATATATATAGGATTATATATTAATGTATAGGATATTTGTGTATAAAACAGGATTTTGCGCCCAAGGGCAGGAAAAAGACGTTTCCGCCCGAGGGCGAAAAGATCTGTTTTCCGCCCGCTCAAGAAGTATGAAAAGTGGCATTTTGCGACCGGGTGTGAGAAAATTGTGTATCAAGGGCGCAAAGAACTATTTTTCGAGTGCGAAATTTGCAGCACGAGCCGAAGGCGAGTATGCTGCAATCACACTCGTGAAAATAGCCTTGTGCCCGTGATGCACGCGATTTTTTTCTCAACACCTGGTCTGCAAAAAAGCCTCTTTTCAGACCGAGTGAGCGGGCGCAAAACGGCACTTTGCGCCCTAGGGCAGGAAAAAGTCTCTTTCGCCCGCTTCTAGCGGGCGGAAACAGACGTTTCAGACGTTTCCGCCCGGGCCACAAAAAGTGGCATTTTGCGACCGGGTATGAGAAAATATTTTTTCTCATGTCTACAGTGCCTGAGGGTCAGGTTGAATGTGAAGGAAGAGGTAGAGGCGAGTCTTTAACGCTGCTTCACGCCGTTGGACGCGTTACGAATCCCAAACGTAAGTTGGGTAGCGATTATCCGTTTCAAACATCGTACCCCATTCGTATTTCTTGTTATAAACGATAAATGTACCCCTCATCGCGTTATTAGGAGTGGTGGAAGGAAGTTCCTGGAAATTTCTTCACGACCCAGACGAAATCGCCTACTTCTTCCAAACCATGCCGTCAACATTTTTACGATTCTTACACGAAAACCATCTGAATACAACCAGAGGAATCGAGCAGGCTAGCACAGCTGCTGATATTCTCAGTATTTCAGATTCTCTCATAAGCGAATGGAGGGTGAGCACATGCTCTGTGCATAATAAAATATGCAGAGATCAATGCTATGAATTTTTCTCAGCTACTCTAACCGAGTCTTCTCTCAGAATAACTTGAGTATACTTTTAGGATGTTAATTTGGGCAGACTCGGATTATCCTTCTGCATCCGTGGCATCATGACAACCAACGATGATCCAGTTTCCGGTTGGAATCCAGTGAGGAAACCACCGAGCGATGAAAAGATGTGAGTTTCATTGTAACGAGATAAAATTTAAACAATAATAAGAAACAAGGTGATACGTTATGATTTTTCTTTACAGTTCCAGAGATCTTACATCCGCGGAAACTTCCTGGTACCAATCATTGATCAACCCTCAATTAAACTCTTCAAGCGTGAAACTACTCAGGAATTAATTTTACTGATATAATCTTCTAAATAAGTATATACGTTTACTGTAATTTCCAAAGATCATATGAAAAGTTGTAACAAGAATTTCATGTCTATTTTTTTTGTACAAAATAAAAAAATAAAATAAAAACCTGTAACGATTGTGTAAATAAATAAATATTTGAATACTTACAAAATTGTTACATCAGTAGAAATTGATGACCTCGAATTTCTTTTCTATTACAATAAAAAGTATAAATAAATTAGTATGAGTCGACAGTTTTGCGTAAAATATATTTCTATTTTCGCGGTCATTCTCCGTGACCTCAGTCTCACTACGGTGAGTGTCGTCAGCGCCAAATTAGCGACTAGCGTCTGCGGTTGAAACAGCCAATCGAATGCTTGGCGGGAATCGATGAGCCAATCGCTTTTGAACACCGTGGTCACTGCGACTGTCGAGTCTGCGAACTAGACGGGGATCACGGAGCACGGTCGTATACACAGGTCCGGCAACTCCCATGGTGGGGGTGGGTCTCTTATTGAAGCCAAGTGTGTTTTCGCCTGCTGCCACGGCTGCTGAGGCGCGCTGGAAGCCTAGTACAGAATTGGAATGTAAACAATGTTCATAACCTATTTTCTGTACATAACGAACGTCACAGTTTTCCTATAGTTTGTTATTAACAAATTCAATTGCGTAACTTTGATATATCAATGATATGATGTACATCTGACCGTGATTAAATGATGTCAAGTAAACTATTGAAGCAGATTTTGTTAGCTTTTTGTTGTTTTTTGGGGGAATTTCCGATACAAATCGCTGTGTTGTGGGATATTTTGGAAATTGCAACGCTGAATAAAAATTAATTGTTAGTCTATTCATTCAAGTTCTGTGTAATGAAGATTATTTAGTTGTATAACCATTTCGCTAGAAAAATGTGAAAAAGTTTCATCCGTATTACCAAACGATATTCCAATTGTAGAGTGCTGTATCGATCATAAAAAATTGCAATAGTAATATAAATAAATGTAATTGACAGAATAACGCAATTTGGACGGAACATAAATTTATTCGTCCACAAGTTTTGAGGTTAGAAACATTGTTTATACTCCAACCCTGCACTAACCTACTCGGGCGCCAAAAATTCAGCGGCCAATTCAGGAAACTTTGGAGCATCGCTAAGGTACCCACCCCACCATGGGAGTTGCCGGACCTGTGTATACGACCGTGTCACGGAGTAATATCGTCGATGGCCAAATTCCCGGAGTCTAGCAGCCGAACAGACGTAGCTGTCACAACAGCGGTCGAAATCAAAGAAATCGCCTAAAACAGGGTGGAGAGATCGCGATCACGATGCCGAAACGCGCGATGTACGTAACGGTGGTGGAATCCCGCGTGGTGTATTGACGCCGCCTTGTCACACGGTCGAATTGCCAAGCGGTTCGTAACACATTCGTTCATAAAACCGAAAATAATGGATATTCGGAGTAGCTGAATGACGGGGGTCGGGAGAGTCTCGGGATCGCGATCGGTGTTATAATGCGCCAAAAATATCGGACACATATGTCGAAACGGATCGCGCTACACACCCGATTAATTCGTCGTCGTGATATAACTGAATCGAATCATTAGACCAACTGATAATACGATCATGGCTTCTGCTGCTGAACAGCAGCAAACCACCCTGGAGTTTTACCAGGCGATGGCAGACTTCAAAAACATGTTTCCACAGATGGATGACGACGTCATTGAGGTATAATTACGTAAAAATGTCGTCCATACCCTTGAATATCGACTCTGTTTCCTTTTCAGGCCGTCTTACGCTCCAATCAGGGTGCGGTGGACACGACGATTGACCAGCTCCTGGCGATGAGCACGGACAACGAGAACGAAAAGATCAGGAGTGAGATTGAGCAGAGCGAGGATCCCGCGACGGAGAAACCCCCCGAGATACCAGAGCCGAGTAAATCGTTGAGAAGCATCCACAAGTGGCAGCCTCCGCTGCTCGGACCGCTGCCAGATACTTTTCTGAGACTCCCGAGGCAGTGGGGCGAAGGATGCGAAGCCACTGAGGCAGGCAGCACACTGGAAGGGTCAATGCTTGAAGACGAACGGATCGCGATATTCCTTCAGAACGAAGAATTCATGGCTGAACTCAGGTGGAACGAAGACTTCCTCTCGACTTTGGCCAGCGGTGGGTTGATTCATACCGAGGGGTTAACCACTCGTCCGGCGACCATACACCTGACTTCAAGATTTCAAGACTTCATGAAGTCAGCTGACTTCAACTGACTTCAGCTGACTTCAACTGACTCATTGACTTCAAGTGACTTCAGCTGACTTCAACTGACTTCGAGTGACTTCAGCTGACTTCAAATGACTTCAGCTGACTTCAACTGACTCACTGACTTCAGCTGACTTCAACTGACTTCAGCTGATTTCAACTGACTTCAACTGACTTTTCGACAAGGTGTACACCTGACTTCAAGAGTGGTTAGCCCCTCGATTCACACCTGGGAGCTCGTTGATGATAAAAAAAAGTGATATTTTTCATTTCAGACACGAAGCTGGAGGAGTGCGAGAAATCTGTTGGAGCTGCGACGCATGATGACGAGGATTTGTTCAAAGAGAGATTGAGGAACATGGGGAAAGGTATGGAAGGATGGTTGAGGAAATCGAGGGATCATCTAACTCTGCTTACATATTTTCAGTATCACGTCGTAAATTTGCGCAGTTGACGAAGGTATTTACGTGGAGCAAGAAGCGGGGAGGAAGACAGCTGCTGCCACCGACGCCGTCGTGCGACGATTTGTTGGAACCTGAGGAGGCATCTAGATCCCAAACTTAAATTTGTTGTCTCTCTTTACTCTAGTTTCAGTGTGAATGAACGATCTTTATACTGCGATGTTTGCGAATTCGGTACACACATCTTCTGATGATGAAAAGAACAAATACAAATTGTATTCGATAATCCCTAGCTAGAAATAGAGCCGCTGATATAGTATACGAGGTGAATTCAACAGTCTACAAGTCTCACATTCGAATGATGAATATTTCGCTCAATGGAAATTATCCACCGCCTCCAAGGATGTCGAATGCATCTGATAGGAGGAAAGGCAGTACTTAAATATCATTACTATTACTAAACGTATGAATAATATAGTCACAACGAAAAATGAGAGGCGAAAAATTATTAGCTTGACTTAGTGAATTTAATATATCGACATACGTAATTCGATCGAACAAAATCGAGAATAGGTCGAAATTAATTTTTGCCTCGATCGAAAGAATCAAATTTAATCGCTAATCGACGTGATAACTAATTCGCAGAGGCTTATTACCCACAAGAACTTACTAATTGTTATTTATTCTATGATTTCTAGTCGAAATTGATAATTTTATCATGTGATCTGATAGTAATCCAGCGATAACTAATGCATCCCGAGTCGTCTTGACTCGTACCGAGCATCTAGTATGTACCTAGAAAGCTCCAAAAACTATGTGTTATAACCTGAGTAGGTATCGATCGTTGTTCAGTTTTCGGTAGTTAACTTAATGTATTGATTATTGAATATCGTTTAGACTTAGGTTTGTTGAACCGATTGAATTTCCGTTCCGGTCAACGCGTCTAGTCATTCCCTATATTGTACCAGTCATTTTATGTAATATAATAATACTGTTATTTCGGCATAGTTTATACAAAAGAAGAAACTAGTCAAGACATTTGAAGTAGACTTAAATACCTAATAAAGAAAATATGAGGCAAATGCTGGAGAGAAATTTGAATTTATTTCGTTTCAGCATCGACTCTGTGGTTACATAATAGTATATTGTGCAACTCGTGCGGGAAGTTGGCGATTCTCGATGAGTGAGAGTATGACGCACGAGTCGCAGGCGAGTTGTCACGAGCCGTAGACGAGTGTCGACATGCTCGCACGATTCGGGGATCGACAACCCGCACGCGTTGCACAACATACTTTTTGTAACCCCTTGCAATGGGTAGTTCGATTTCGCCGCCGCGGCACTCGGCACTCTAACCTGAGCGTGGCGTAGAGCAGCGCACGCGATCGTAGTTGCCAAGTATCCCGTCTGATGGCGCTAGCTAACAGAGTCTCGCTGAGACTGAAACCGTCGTCTGCTACATTATTTCACGCTCTCCGCCCAGCGCACAGTGGGACGAGACCCCGAATTTGTGCCCATAATTCAAAAACCCAATGAATTCGGGTGAAAGTCGGTACTCGTGGGTTTTTGGGTTCGCTGATTACGAATCCGAAGTAAAAAATCTCAAAAACAAAATGGCGGACCAAAAACGGTAACAAATTTCTTGAAAAACCTAATGGATTCGAGTGAAAGTCGGTACTCGGGGGTTTTTGGGGTCGCTGATGACGAATCCGAAGTCAAAAATCTCAAAAA
>JAFFZH010014951.1:0-23835 GCA_018420115.1 Euura saliciscinereae | reverse complement strand
GTTTTTGGGGTCGCTGATGACGAATCCGAAGTCAAAAATCTCAAAAACAAAATGGCGGACCAAAAACGGTAACGAATTTCTTCAAAAACCTAATGGATTCGAGTGAGAGTCGGTACTCGGGGGTTTTTGGGGTCGCTGATTACGAATCGAAAGTCAAACATCTGAAAAACAAAGTGGTGGGAAATGTTTAGTCATATGCATATACAGGAATAAAGACTTTTTATTTTTAAGTATTAATTTCATGAAATGTGAAGGCTTATAAAATTAGTGGAATACAATTTCCTCATCCGAATCATCGTCGTCAAATTCAGAATCCGTTTCTACTATAGATTGACTCGTTATTGTAGGTGGGATCAACAATTCTACAATTCTACTCTTCTTCGAAATTTCGGCTAAAAGGTGTTCCACCAAATCGTTGCATGTTTCATTGAAATTCCCTTTCACCATAACGAAGACCTCCTTCCGGGTGTACAGTAAATTGTCGTCGGTACTAGACCCTGTAATAAAGCCACAGAAAATTAAAAAGTGACAATATTCAACGTAAACTATAATTAATAAAGTACGATCGAACTCATTGGACAAACTGAATTCTTTCTGAAATTAATTTTTTTCCTCAACCAAATCACAAATAAAAATCATCATGAACAGTGTGACTCTAGAATAACCGTAGGTACTACTTTGTTACGGACACCCTATACACGTTAAAAACCGGTATAAGTTCCCTATTGTACGTATTGTACACCTGGCAGACCCGGACGCTCGTCAGCTGGCCGCCGTGCCAGCCGGGGCCGCGCGCGTGGTAGAAGGCTGCGTACTCGCTCACGCTAACTAAAAAACTACGCTAATTCGCAAAAATGAGCAGACGATCTAAAACGTTTTCGATAGTTGAAAGACTGATCTAGAACCTAAGACTTGAATCAAAGCCCGGTCTCCTCCGGTTCCCTACTTTTTGTCCATTTGAAAGTATAAGTCTCGAAAATTATATCGTTTTCACAGGGTACCAAACATGGTCGTATTTCAAGCAGATGAACGTGACTTTTCAATTTAACTCATACAGAAATATTTTCTACATACCTCCAGGAGTAGAATCCATTTTGAAAAATTAAAATCGCTTAAATAACTTTCGAGTTATTGAACTTTGAAGTTCGCTGTTTTTCCTTACGTTTTCACTCGCCGCGTTTGGTCCGCCATTTTGTTTTTGAGATTTTTTACTTCGGATTCGTAATCAGCGAACCCAAAAACCCACGAGTACCGACTTTCACCCGAATTCATTGGGTTTTTGAATTATGGGCACAAATTCGGGGTCTCGTCCCACTGTGCGACGCTCGTTCACTGTTCAAAATTATACATCTTCGAAATGTGATCATTCAAATATGTAGAATCAATTCAACATATTGGTTATACAGGGTATCCGAATAAGGACCCAAAATTCACTTGATTGAAAATCGATTTGAATAAAGATTCAAATCTAAAGTTGGAATACATAACTGAAAGCAAACAGGATATGAAACAAAATTGTTGAATAATGTATCGTCGTGGCGATTGGTTGCCACATCCACTTGTACATTTCATTCTTATGGAAAGTGAGCCAAGATTCTGAGGTATGGATTTCCATACCTGCTTAATTCTAAGGTATGGAGTACTCCACCAAAACCATAGTGGGATCGCCGGCCCTGTCTGTATATTCTCATATTGAAACAAGAAGCTGGTCTGGCCCACCACTGAATAAATACATTATTATTATTTACGAATGACAAATATACTATTGGCCATCAAATATGCGGCTGGGAAAATCATCTGCCTTTGGGATATTTTCACCGTCGAAATTCGATGAATTGTATATCGTGTAGCAATTAATGGACAACATCTTTGAGACGTCTCTTTTCCGTTTAATGCCGTTTAATGCCTGTGCCGTAAAAAATATTTAGTGATGAAAAGGCATTAAAAGTCACTTCGACGCCACGTGAGAGTCGTGAGATGCACATGAACGTGCAGATAGGAACTGCTGTAAATCGTAGCTGCAGTAAACTGCGGTTTAATCACTTCCAGTGTTTTGCGCGTGATTCTTTGGAATACATAACTGATAACAAACAGGATATGGAACAAAGTTGTGGAATAATGTATCGTAGTGGCGATTGGTTGCCACGTACACGGGTACATTTTATTTTTATGGAAAGTCAGCCAAGATTTTGAGATTATTATTTACGAATGAAAAATATACTATTGGCCATCAAATATGCGGCTGCCAAAATCATGTGCCTTTGGGATATTTTCGTCGTCGAAATTCGATGAATTGTATATATCGTGTAACAATTAATGGACGAAACTTTGGGATTGAGACGAGTACGAAGCTTGTCAGCAATCACACAAGTGGCAAATCAAAAATCGTCCCTAGTCACACGCCATATTTTTTTTTCAATCTTAAATGACCATGACCCTTGGAAGTTGAACCTGGTCAGAGTTTTTCACTCGCATCGAAAGGTAATTTTAGACCAGATTTGGTATGACGCGCCAAAAATAGGGAAATATTTGCCCAGAATAATACCTATGGCGCGCCAGAAAAAGGTCATTTCGGTACGCTATACCAGCACCGGGCAGAAATTCCTTCCTTCGGGACGAGTGATACCATTTTTGCACTCCGAAATGAGGAAATCTCCGTCCAGAAATGGTATAGCCCGCTCAAAAGTGTAAAATTTCAACCTCGAAGAGGTAATTCCGGCTCCGAGATGGCAACGCCAGCAATTTGGATCATTAATCAATGATGTGAAAGTAAATTTATTTGGCAGCTTTCGTCCCGTTAAACTACTAGGCGATTCCCCTTTTCATGTGAGTGTTATAAGAACATTCATTCCGACGACGCTGGTTCACAATTATACATCTTCGAAATGTGATCATTAAAATAGAAGTTATTCAATATATTGGTCATACAGGGTATCCGAATAAGGACCCAAAATTCACTTGATTGAAAATCGATTTGAATAAAGATTCAAATCTAAAGTTATCGATTCACTCAAAGTTCTACCTACGAACTTATTTCGCTTTTGTATTTGTTTTATAGCTACAATAAACCAGAGTTTATTTCGTGATCATAAACGCATCGGGTCGTGCAAATCGTGCCCAACAACCGGATGCTCACCACAGCTATTGTTATCCACTACGTGATAACAGCTGTTTCTCGTGCAATTTCGAACCTTCTGATTGGTCTACGAGCAGTTATCAGTGACCATGATAGATTTCGAGCTGCTCCATTTTGGTGCCTTCATCACTCGACTGAATCAACGCAAACTAGTTGCCTCTCAACTCTATATTTTCTTCATCAGTCTACTTGATATAATCGACAAATTTCAACGATGAAAATAGTCATTTTCCTTGCTGCGGTATCCGCTGCGAACATTTTTGTGGGTGTGGAGGGAATTCACGGTTCGAATGTCACTACAATTCAAATTGTACCATTTGTACCTGAGGTCCGGGTCGGTTCTCGAGGATTCCAAGTAAGACTCCCGAACAATTCACAGATAAGGGATTTCGCGTTTCATGGAAACAGAAACAGCCCGATTGAAGGTAAACACATACAAATGATTGAACCGGCCATTGCGCTCGTCACTTTCCGATGAAATTTTTAACGAACGAAATGTCTCTGATCCAGCTGGCGCACGTGGGAGTATCCGAGGACATGTAGAGGCACAAGAACTCGGACAATGGATTTACAGGTACTCCTCGGCTGACCTGCAGCCAGGAGACACAATTTGCTACTGGTTATCGGTTCGACTCAACGGAAGTTATGCTCGGTCAATACCATACAACTTCACTCTGCCTGCAGTAGCCAAATAACGTGTCCCTGGTGACACCATGTCACCACAAGAGGTGAAATGGGAAATCCTGAGGATTGAGCCTGTGAAAAATTATTATTTCTTCCATTATGACTTCAGAAAAATTGTACGTTTTTCCATAAACGAATAAAATATATGCTTGTAAAATGTATACACCGTGATTAGAACCTCAAAACTCTTTCACATACCCTATAATATTTACGATCATATAAAGTTGACGAAGAACAAGCTCCACGTACTCCTGAAACAGAACAGAGAACAGTGGAAGTCCAATTGAAGTTTAATCTTGTGCTTGTGTTGAAATGGTGAATGATGAAACGAACACACAAGGTTCCAGTAGATTTTCTTGGACACTTCTTCGATTGGATTTCTTTGGGTCTGTAAAAAAACTGGATGTTCACGAGATAATGCTAGCCATGATCCAATTTCTACTGTGTGATATGAAATTGAGGAACTTTTCTATGGAATCCGAGAGGCCCCAACAAAATATAAACAACTAGGGTTGTAAAAAACGTTGACCTGTTATTATAATTATTCACACCACGAGCCACCGCTGGGTAGTCAGTTATTATCGTTTCTATGATCGGTGTTGTTTTTCTCCAACCAAATTTGCCCAAAAAACTTCAATAATCAAACCGCAAGATAGGTTCAAGTTCAAGTTAACAAAGAATACGGCAGAGATTCGGTGTGAGTTGATGAACGGCGAACAGAAATTTACAAACACAATATCAAAGCTTGAACAGTTTAACCAGTTCGTACTCGTCGCACAGGGCTAAAGAGCTGTATTTTCAATACAAGCCTGCGAAGACGACACACATATGTAATAATGATTTGAGCTAAGCTCTTAATCTAGTTCAAGTGTTCAATACTCCGACGGGACGTGACCGTCTAAGTATGAATCCCTATCATGTAGGGGACCAGTTGAGAAGTCGAAACCGATCAACGATACGCCCTTCTACCTATTCTAGAAATAATTTTTTTTTTCTTTCTTCATATCATTAGTTGTTGTCCGTGGTGAACCTGCAAATGTGGATGGAAAAAGTGTCACTTCTCCCACAACTGTAGAAGATGGCGTCCACCAAGCGGGGCTCTAAAGAGCTCCCAGTTATCTGTTACAAATGCCACCCAGATAAAGTATCAAGTATGTGCAACGGTTATCTGTATTGTTTTTTTTTTTTCCCCTATTGGTTATATCCTCTAGAGCGCTCAGCGCAAGGCAAGTACCAAAATTCTATCTGTATTGTTTGTGACCAGCCGTTTCACAAAAGTGATTTTAACTCTAAAAAGAATGGTTTCTACGTATCAGACACACTTGTTGTCTGTCCGGATCATGGTGACATAACCTCTAACGCGGCCGGGAATGGGAGTAGAGATGCAGTTGACACGAAAGACGCGCTGAAGAAAATTATTGCAAACCTGAAATTGCAGATTGGAGCCTTGGTTAGGTTTGGTACCAAACTACCAACAACAACAACAGCAACAGCTGCGCTGAGATAAACTGCCGAGAACTCCACGGCTCGATTAGCACACAACAAAACGTAATCCAACGTCTTGATATACCTGAGGGTTCAAGTCTAGTTGTTGAAAATCAACTGCTACGAGGTGAAGCTGTACAAAGAGGGCCGGAGCCGCACGTACCCGGAGGCCGCCGGCGTTTCTCACAACACTGTGGAAACAGCTCCTGCGAGAGTTCCAAGCATTATAGTCAAATCGAAATCACAACATGGATCAGTAGATATACTCGCCATAATCAAAAAGGGAATCGCGAGTGTCAGGAAACTGGTACGTACCCTGAGAGAAAGAAATGATGGTACCTGCATTGCCATCAAGTGTTCTTTCAAAACCGACACTGCGGATATGCACGAGGCAATAAAGAATAAATTGGGCTCGGATTATGAAGTGTCGTTGGAAACTCTGCGCAGACCAAGGATTCTCGTGGTCGGTGTCGACAGTGAAATGGACCGTGAGCAACTTCAAATAGACATATGCGAGAGGAACTCGATTACTGGTCAAACGGGATTGAAGGTGGTACATTCTTGTAAGAACGGTAGTAAACCTCATTTAATCAATATCATTCTGGAGGTGGCTCCTGCTGCCTATAAAAGGATCATGACTGACGGACGGGTCTTTGTTGGGTGGCAAAGCTTTTGATGATTTCAATATCGGTTATTGCTACAACTGCTGTGGGTTTGGCCACCATAGTAAGAAGTGCAAATATGAAGTCACTTGTGGGAAATGTGCGGGCAATCACGACTCAAAAATTGCACACTTGCCAAGTCCGCTGCACCCTGCTGCATCAACTGTGTCTTGGCGAATAGGAAAAACAGACTAGACTGGAACACAGATCACGAGGCTAGAGACTTTAAAAGCTGTTCCGCGTACAAAGAAAGAGTTGAGAAACACATCAGTACTGCGGATCGACTATCCCTTCAAACCATTACTGCATCTTCATTGATGTTTGCAAATCAAGGCGTTTATGGATATGATAGTTCGCCTGAAGTGATCTGCGCTGACATGGATGAGCTTAATAAAAGCATAAAAATCGTGAATAGCTTCCTAATTGCACATTTAAACATCAGGAGCCTAGGCAAGCACTATGAAGAATTATGTGTATTTCTGGAAACGCTAATTAAGAAACCAGACTTTCTTATCTGTTCTGAGACCTGGCAGGTATGTGGGGACTTTTACAACATGCCGGGGTATGTTATGCATCACGCAACCTCCAACCTGAGTTTGGCAGATGGAGTTGCGGTGTATGTGAAGAGTACGATCAACACAACAGCAAAAGTAGTTTCGTTAGGATCCCTAAACGTGCTTGAGTTCAAAGTGGTATGCAACAGTTCGCAAAATTTCGTCGTCACAGCCATCTATCATTTTATTGTTGGCGATATAAACATTGACACTTTGGAAGTCTCCAAGGATAGTGAAGATTATAAAAACACCATGTGTGAATTCGGCTTTATAGCTTACATTAATGATGTGACAAGACCAAACCGGTTGAGAGGAACCTGTCTATAGACCACATTTTCGTAAAATCATGCAGCACATCACTAACCTCCTTTTTACTGAAAACAGAGATGACAGACCATTATCTAACGGCGCTGGACATCGACGTTAAAAATGGTTTCGATAGGGCTGAATCTAGCATTAGGAGGGTAATTAATTTTAAGAAATTAGCCTATCTAGGTAATTTAGCACCGTGGGATTGTGCAGTAAAGTCCGCGGATGTAAATGCCTGTACAGAAAAACTGGTTGCCCTGATTCAAGAAGTCATTGATAGATCTAGTCATTTTCTCAAACCAGGTAACAATCATAAGGCACGTAGCTCCTGGATAACTAGAGCTTTAATAAAGTCGTGCAATACAAAAAAGCGACTCTCGAAAAAACTAAAAATGAATCCTAACAACTTAGCTTTATGTGTCAGGTACAAACAATATGCAGCTTGTTTAAACAAACTGCTAAAGAAAGCAAAGGAGAAGCATGACCAGCAATCTCTGGAAAACTACGGATCCGATTGCAAGGCTCTTTGGAATTTTGTTAACAATAAGCTCGGAACCAGGAGTCACAAAAATAGAGTTAACATAGAGTACCTAAATGAAGGTCAGTTAAAGCTCGAACACCCGACGGATTTAGCAAGAGGCTTCAACACACATTTCAGCACTGTCGGGGAGAAGCTATAGCGGCTAAAATTCCGCCGGAACCGACGTTCAATCACTCAGAACACCACGCGACGCTTAACTCACTTTTCTTGAGGCCAGTAAGCAACAGGGAAATTGTAACTATTATAAACAAGCTGAATTTAGGCAAGGCTTGTGGCGTTGATGGTATCTCCGTGCCTGTTCTCAGATGTCTTACCGAGCACATCGCAGAGCCACTTGCGCACATAATTAATCAAGCCTTCTCGACGGGTGTCTGCCCGTCTCACTTCAAAAAACCAGAAATCATTCCTCTATTCAAGTCTGGAGACAAGCACGAGGCTTCTAATTACAGGCCTATTTCGTTGATATCCAATCTGGCCAAAATCTTCGAAAAAACGTTGAAAGACAGGATACTAAAGTCCTAGAAAGGAACAATCTACTATCCAAGATGCAATTTGGGATCAGAACTGGGGTATCAACCGACCATGCACTAGAACATGTCACTAAATTCATCTACGATAAATTGGACAGAAGTATCCCTACCATGATAGCAATTTTTCTAGACCTAGCGAAGGCCTTTGATACGGTAAACTATGTGCTTTTGCTTGAGAAACTGGATAAAGTTGGTCTCAGGGGAATCACAAACAGTCTCTTTAAGGATTATTTTGGTGGCAGATCGCAAGTCGTTGCTGTAAATAATGTTAAAAGTAAGGAAGAAAAGTTGAAGTTTGGTGTGCCCCAGGGAACGATTCTTGGGCCGTTACTTTTTGTCCTATTGACTGTACAATTAAGGTTCATGGGGCTAACTGCGAAAATACTAATAACTGTAGCTGCATTGCTATAGAGCGAGTCAATCACACGAAATATTTTGGGGTAATCATGGACTGCTTCATGAGATGGGATTACCACATTAGCTATGTACTCAAGAACAACAGGTATCTGCTATTTGTCTTTTACAAACTGCGTGTTGTCCTAAGTTTGAATCAACTCATACAAATCTACTATGCACTCTTTTGCTCGCGAGCCTTTTACGGCATAGTAGCATGGGGGGAAGCGTACAACAATGCGTTATCACCGCTACAAGCTTTACAGAAACGAGTTCTAAAGATTATTTACAATCGAAGTAGAGATGAATCTATAAGTGACGTTCTGCCTTCGTTGAATTTTCTATCAGTCAGACAACATTTCAAATGGATCTCGCTGTTGCGGAGATATAAATTTTTGAGGGCAGAATTCTTGATCTCTAACAGACATAGTGGAAACACCACCGTCACGATCCCTCGCTGCTACAAAGCGGTTGGGCAGAAATGCTTTGAGTACTCTGCACAAGTGGCAAATCAACAATCGTCCTTAGTCACACGCCATATTTTTTTTCAATCTGAAAAAACCATGACCCTTGGAAGTTGAACCCGGTTGGAGTTTTTCACTCCCAGAGAAAGTTAATTTCAGACCAGATTTGGTATGACGCGCCAAAAATAGGGAAATATTGTCCAGAATGACATGGCGCACCAGAAAAAGGTCATTTCAGTACGCTGTACCAGCACCGGGCAGAAATTTCCTTCTTCTGGACGAGCGATACCATTTTTGCACTCCGAAATGAGGAAATCTCTGTCCAGAAATGGTATAGCCCGCTCAAAAGTGTAAAATTTCTACCTCGAAGAGGTAATTCCGGCTCCGAGATGGTAACGCCAGCAATTCGGATCATTGATCAATGATGTGAAAATAAATTTATTCGGCAGCTTTCATCCCGCTAAACTACTAGGCGATTCCCCTTTTCATGTGGGTGTTATAAGAACATTCGCTGCGACGACGCTCGTTCACTGTTCAAAATTATACATCTTCGAAATGTGATCATTCAAATAGAATCAATTCATCATATTGGTTATACAAGGTATCCGAATAAGAACCCAAAATTCACTTGATTGAAATTCGATTTGAATAAAGATTTAAATCTAAAGTTATCGATTCACTCAAAGTTCTACCTACGAACTTATTTCGCTTTTGTATTTGTTTTATACCTACAATAAACCAGAGTTTATTCCGTGATCATAAACGCGTCGGGTCGTGCAAATCGTGCCCAACAACCGGATGCTCACCGCAGCTATTGTTATCCACTACGTGATAACGGCTGTTTCTCGTGCAATTTCGAACCTTCTGATTGGTCTACGAGCAGTTATCAGTGACCATGATAGATTTCGAACTCCCCCGCGCATCCACAGAGTTTTTGTAGGAAATCTGCTCCATTTTGGTGCCTTTATCACTCGACTGAATCAACGCAAACTACAGTTGCCTCTTAACTCTATATTTTCTTCATCAGTCTACTTGATATAATCGACAAACTTCAACGATGAAAATAGTCATCTTTCTTGCTGCGGTATCCGCTGCGAATATTTTTGTGGGTGTGGAGGGAATCCACAATTCGAATGTCACTATAATTCGAATTGTACCTGAGGTCCGGGTCAGTTCTAGAGCATTCCAAGTAAGACTCCCGAACGATTTACAGATTGAGGATTTCGCGTTTCATGGAAACAGAAACAAGCCGATTGAAGGTAAAGACATAAATGATTTAACTGGCCATTGCGCTCGTCACTTTCCGACAAAATTTTTAACTAACGAAATGTCTCTGATCCAGTTGGCGTACGTGGGACTATCGTAGGACATGTAGAAACACAAAAACTCGGACAATGGATTTACAGGTACCGCTCGGCTGACCTGCAGCCAGGAGACACAATTTGCTTCTGGTTATCGGTTCGACTTAACGGACGTTATACTCGGTCACTACCATACAACTTCACTCTGCCTGCAGTAGGCAAATAACGTGTCCCTGGTGACACCATGCCACCACAAGAGGTGAAATGGGAAATCCTGGGGATTGAGCCTGTGAAAATTTATCATTTCTTCCATTATAGGTTTAGAAAAATTGTACGTAATACGAATTTTATTATTCTCTAGTTACATCGGGCTAGGCTTTTTCCATAAACGAATAAAAAATTCACAGATCTTGCATGTTATGCAAGTATCCGAGTCATTGAAAATGTCCCCTGTTCTAATATTCTTTTTCAAGACTCGAACTCACGTTCGTATTATCGTATTTGTCCGAAGCTGTTATGGCTGAGCCCGATGGTGGTTGAACAATATCATTCTTTTTTCCTTTAGCTGTACGACATAATTGCATACGTTCTGCCGAACCCTTTTAATTTTGATTCTGTTTTGCTCTTTTACGTCGGACTGTTTGTAAAATACATAATTTAATCAACGTTATTTATACAGAATAGATTTTTTTTATACTTAAACTCACGTTCGCAGTGTCGTATTGGTCCGAAGAAAGCATGTATCTATTTATTATTTATTATAACCTTTTTTTTTTCGAAGCAATCACCGTACTACTTCTTCTTCTTCTTCTTCTTTTTCCTTAATGGCTATATCTCATTTGTGCCTAAACACGGAGTAAGTGCCAAAGATGAATGAGATAATATCCCTCAAGTCTTGATAGATCTGGTTTTTACACGCATAAACTTTCAAAAATTGCCTAAGCCGCTGGTATTTCACACACATATATTTAATTCCTTGAAATCATTCAGTGTTTTTGTTTTTCATTTATTCATTCAACTTTTCATGACGCACTTCCGTAACATCGCTTCCGCAACATCGCTTCCATAACATCGCTTCCGCTACAAGATGGCCTACCATATTTCGCGACTCGCATCCAACATTTGAGATTGACCCCACAGACCTCGCTATTGACCCGAAAATAGAAGCATTTTCAATGCTAATATATGCTTGTTAAATGTATAGACTGTGATTAGAACCTCAAACCTGTTACACATATCCTATAATATTTACGATCATATACAGTTGACGAAGAACAAGCTCCACGTACTCCTGAAACAAAACAGAACAGTGGAAGTCCAATTGCATTTTCATCAATAATATACTTTGGTTCTTGTGGGTTCCGAAGTATTACGGGAAGGGGGTGAGGGAAACGGTGTCTGCGGGAAACGCAGAAGGAGGCGGGCTCCCCGATAGCCCTGACTCTGAGATCCGGAAGCGGCTCGGATACGCTTCCAGGCGATCTTTTCACAAGAGGTGGGCGGTTGAGGAAGGCGAGGTGGCGAAGGAGGGTGTTCTTAAGATTGGCAGATTTTTTTTTTTTTAACCAAAAGTTATAAGCTAGATTGGCAGATTTTAAACGGTGAAAACGATAATTTTAATGTGACAATGTTTTGAGCGAAGGTACAGAGTTAGGAAAGAGGCGACTCCGCGACAAGAGTGCCAAAAAGGAGAGAGTCGTACTAGAGAAAGAAAGATAGCGGTTAGTCTGACTCGCGACAAAGTCAAGTACTCCGACAATCTTACAGGCTCGTCTCTGCACTCCCAACTCCTAACTAACTTTTGGGACCCACAACCCGGTCCTTATATACCCGAAATATGCCTACGTACCCTAGGGGAAGGGGCACAAGTCAGGGAGGATTCGTGGTTTTTGGGAAAAACCCTGCAGCTGTCCCTGACTTGGCTGACGTGGCACGTAGGCGATACCTGGGTATACGGGTGTGTGGGGCGACTAGCCACGCTGGCTAGTCCAGGGTAACGGTACCCTGGGCAAAGGGATGTATTTATTTACGTTTGATTCGCGTCCGCGGATCGAGGGTATATCATCTTGTTCTTGTGTTGAAATGGTGAGTGATGAAACGAACACACAAGGTTCCAGCAGATTCTCTCGGACTGCACTTCTTCGATTGGATTTCTTTCGGTCTGTAAAAAAACTGGGTGTTCACGAGATAATGCTAGCCATGATCCAATTTCTGCTGTATAATATGAAATTGAGGAACTTTTCTATGGAATCCGGTTATCAATTATTCACACCACGAGCCACCGCTTGGTAGTTGCAGTTATTATCGTTTCTGCGATTGGTGTTGTTTTTCTCCAACCAACTTTGCCAAAAAAAAAAAAACTTCAATAACCAAACCGCAAGATAGGTTCAAGTTAACAAGAATACGGCAGAGATTCGGTGTGAGTTGATAAACAGCGAACAGAAATTTACAAACACAATATCAAAGCTTGAACAGGTTGATCAGTTCGTACTCATCGCACAGGGGTAAAGAGTATTTTCAATACAAGCCTGCGAAGATGACACACATATGTTGGCGATCGTGACAAGGAAAAAATGAAGCGTGCAACTCTAATTGTAAGTAATACGAACCGCTGCGAGCGTTCCGGGTTCGAACCCCGTCCAGGGTTTCGCTTGAAGAAGCGAAAAAACTTACAGCGAACTCAATATGCGTTTTAATCGACATCCGTACTGAAAAGCAAGTTAGGGATAGCCCATAACACCGGAAATATACACTATGTATGGTCTCTTTCCACAAGAGGGCGCAGGAGAGCCGGCGACGCGTTACAGCTGGGAGCTGTGAGATTGATATAGGTTATGTATCAGTCCATGCTTCGATGTCATGAATTTGAACGCACGTTTCGGGCTAGATAATAAGTAATCATATAAATAATCAATAATTTTCAGAATTGCAAATTAATTCGTACCAAATTCTGAGTCAACAATTAATCTCTCAAAAATAAGCACCTCCAATCCAGTAAACAAGTCAAATTGTTCTAGGAATATCCGAAAAATTGTCAAGTGTGAAATGAATGCCGTAACTTGATTTCAAATATCCAACTGTTAAATTTAATCAGGTTAATGCTGATTTTCATGTGTCCCACTCTATCAATTCTTTGATGCGACCACTTTTTGAATACTGGGGACACGTTTAAAAGTATACATATATCTTTGGAAGAGTTTCAATGGAAAGATTGAAATCTCGGAAAATGAGAACCGCACAGAGAACAGAAACTGAGATTGAAGCAAGAATCGGAACACAACAAGATCCAAGATCTGAGAAGAGTTCCAAATCCAATGACAATGTATCTTTACCCAGACACTGTCGGCTTTGCGCAATTCCAAATAACGATATGGTTGACATATTTGCCAGCTCTGACAATATGGAAGGAGATATTCAGCAAATGATCAGACAATGCCTACGGATCATAGTAAGAATTCGTTAATCTTTTAGCCATTTTTGTCAGTAACTTGGTTTCAATGTTTAATTATTATTTATTGCATAGGTGAGAGAGACGGACACCCTGCCGAAGCAGGCCTGCCGAGTTTGCCTAGAAGAGCTGCAACTTTGTTATCAGTTCAATCAAATTGTCGCCGAGGCTGAAAGTCAGCTTCTTGCTCTGGGTAGACAAGCACTCATCGAGTCTGATGAAAAAGAACAAAATTTTCAACCTTCCCCGGGCACTGTCCAATGTGGTACCACTGTTCATCCTGAAATTGAAAGAACATCTTTGTGCGGAGAAACACAAAACGCGAAACCGTTCATCACTGTGAAAAAGGGGCTCACAAAAGCCGGAACAGTGAAAAGCAGCCCAGACTTGCCCCATTGCTCGGTAGTGCTAGTTGCCACTGAGACCCAGCCTCGAAGTTTTCGCAGCAATGATTGCAAGAAAGATGGAAGGAGGAATTCAAGTGATGATGGACTCAATGATGCAAATCCATCTATGGATGATTCGAATTCCAGGAAAAAATCGTCTGATATCGATTCACAGAGTACCTCTGAATCTGGAGACTCCAGAGTGACACTCAGTGGATCACGAAGTAACGAAAAGAATTTGTTGAAAACGCTGCGTGAAAAGGAAAGCGAGGATGTACAGATAAAGGCCAAAACGAAACGACGTTACAATCGTAGCGATTGTACGAAGACGTATTTAAGGAAATCGAGTCTCGTTCAGCACAGCAGACTTCACACCGGCAAAAGACTTTACACTTGTCAATATTGTGAGAAAAAGTTTCTCTGGAGATCACATAGGGATGACCACCAACAGCAGGTTCACTCGGAAGAACGACCCTTCAAATGTTCACTGTATGAAAAATCGTTCAAATCTTCGGAATCGATGATGGATCACACAATAATCCATCCCGAACATGAAGATTCCGCTGCAAAAGGTTGTTCCGTATGCGATAAAGCATTCAAGCGCAAGAGTGCTTTGGAGAGACACATGGCAATGCATACCGATGATAAGCAGTGGCAGTGTGATTATTGTAAAAAATGTTTTTCCCGCAAATATAATCTGAGATCCCATTTGAGCAGTTGCAAGGAACGAACTGACATCTGCGAACAATGTCACAAGTGTAATTTATGTCCAAAATCGTTCAAGTCTAAATACTGTCTGAACAGACACTACCGAGTTCACACCGGTAAAGGTCTTCACAGCTGTGGATATTGTAACAAGAATTTCGATAGTAGATGGAAAAGGGATCGTCACCTTGTTGTTCATACAGTCAATCGATTATACAAATGTGCCACCTGTGATAAGTCGTTTAAAAGTTACTCAAGCCTGAAACGGCACACAGTAAATCATACAGATACCAGACCGCAGTTCAAATAAGGTGTTCTAATAAATTCATAAAGATCGCTTCAGAGAATGTCCTGTTATTTTGGAGAGCTTATCGAAAAAGGATTGTGAAAAAAAATCGATCCTACCGCCGTGAATTTGGCTGCATATCTTTGATATTAGGTTTGTTATCATTGTACGGTTTTGTGTTCCAATTTTCTGTTTCGAATACTTGTGTGAGCAGCCACGGGTCAGTATCAAGACGGCATGCAATTCTGCATTCAAATAAGAGAAATTTTACTTGTTCTTTGCGTGGTAAATCCTTCAAGACGACAATGGCAAGACAGCGAAAGTAGCAGAACATATAGTAGTGTAAGTATCATTGTCAGGATAAGTTGACAAATGGATGGTTCTCGAGACGCCATACGGAAATATGCAGCGACTGCTCCTGACAGTGAAGAAATTCTTTATATTTCAAGAATAATGTAGAACCTTGTACGAGCATACATTCCGGCACATCGTATGTTACAATATCGAAAGAAAACAATAAATCTCCAAATTTCACCATTTCGTCCTTTTTTCGTCGTTTCCCGAACCTGAATAATTTGAATCTGGAATAAATAAATAAGTAACTGAACTAGAAATAAATGAAAATATGAAAAAAAAATTTTGTTTCAAGTAGACTACATTTTGTCACCCACCTGCGGATCCGAGTCATGAGGCTCTGTTAAATCTGTCGATCTACTCTGGATTAATTCGTCTTCAATGCAATAGAATCAAAAACTAAATTGTATATGCTTTTGGTATCGATATGTGTATTCCGTTTTGTGTTATCTAATCTGACTCTATGAATATACTTTTTCGTCCGACCCCCCTTGAAAACGCGTCTTTTCATACATGCGAAGCGGGTGGAATCTGAGTTATTGTGACCGCTTGGCGAGCGGGCGCACATTTCCATTACAGCCAGCTTCAAGCGGGCGGAAAGTATGAAAAGGCGTGGTTTCAAGGGGTGGGGACGAAAAGTATCGTGTGCACCACGGGCGGAAGGCGAGTTTCACTCGTGCGACGGCCGCCCTCGCTACGCTCGGGCGGCTACCTTCGCACTCATGAAATCGCCTTCTTTCCGCCCTCGATACACAATATACTATCACAGAAGTACAAATCCAGGTTGTCGTTTTTATTCCCGCCATTTCATCCACCACCAACGTTTGTAATTTTCGTTTCAGAGAATGAATGTTAAACTGAATGTAATTTGCTTGAAGCCTTCGAAAAAGCTGATTAATAATAATATCGTTTATTTGCGACGAATAGTATGAAATGAATGAATAAAAATGAATATCCCAAATGCTGAAAAACAATCCAATCTTGGAGTGGATTCAAACGAAGAAATCGGAAATCGATGGCCCGGGGGTTCCCCGCCAACAGACACACAGCAACATGATTGGTTCTTTCCCTGAGATCTGACCAATCATTTCGCTGTGTGTCTGACGGTGTCTGTTTTTTTGTGCGCTATCTGAAGAAATGTTGATCTGGTAGGTTGGCAAAGCTGTATGAACCGGCGATTTCCCAGCCGCCGCGACCCGTAAAAAAGTCTCTAATTACAAATTTCGGTGTCACATCGTCATTACTTCATGAGGCGAAGATGCGTTCGGATATTTCTGTTAATTTTTTTCAGTAGGATGATGGTAACATCGATTTCTACGTGCCACTGATGCGCGGGCTTTGATAATAATCGAAATCAGTCACCAAATCTACTTTACCATCCGATTCGGATTTTTTTTTTTTTTTTTAAATTGATTCCTTGTTCCAAAAATAAGACACTGTCCAAATGAAAATTCATTTCATTTAGCCCCTCAGAAGTCATTTATAAGATAAATTATTAATATATTATATTGTTAAATTATAGTATCTGAAGATTTTACCTTCCAACGATTTAGATGAAAGGTAGAGTTCAAGTTCAAGTAGAATAAGCAACAAAAATGTAAATTAATAAAATTATTTTTCCGAAACGCGCTGTTGGACGATCTCTCTTGCTCTCATTTAAACGTTCAGCAGTAGAAAATATTCACTATGATTCTCCAAAATATAATTTTGAATCGGCCTACTTGCCGATATTTGATTATCAAGGGAATTACTACCCTTGAGATTCAATATACATATTTGAATTTGGCGCCTCGGCCCGGGCCACTATACTACACGCTATCTGTCGTCCGCTGCCTAGCGTATGTTTGTTTGACGTGACGAACGCACACGGGCAAAGCGAGCTGTCACTTTTATGTTTGGCAACAGATACCACATTTTCCTAAGGTCTACAATCCTACATCTTATTCTTACAGAACAAATCTTACTCCACAGTTATTTTGTGGCTGTTCAAGATCTAGAGATTCGAAGCATTTCGCGTTGGTGGACTGAATCGCTTTGCTGGGTTTTCAGATCGCTAGGTTATGTATTTTGACTTTGACATCACATCGAACTATAAGAACTTGATGAACCTCTGTAAAAATAACAGACGGAAGACATTCAAATCGATCATTTGTGGTCATTTGTGAATCTTCCCACTCTCTGAAGAGATGATTTTTCAATTACTACGATAACATAAACGAACTTCAGGAGACAAAAATAAATTTGAAAAAAAATGGAGGGAATAGCATGCCAGGAGATGAGAATGTCAGAGGGGATAAAAACCGAGGTTAAAACAGAAATAGAAGGAGAATTCTATACTTGCATGGTATCGGAAAATCATAAAGATCAAATATCTGAGGAGAATTCAGAATCATTATCACATTCAGTCGATGATATGTTTTTACCGTTGCGATGTAGGCTTTGCGCAATTCCAAATAACGATATGGTTGACATATTCAGCTCTAACGAATGGGAAGAAGATATTTCTGAAGTGATCAAACGCTGTCTACCTATCGTGGTGAGGATCATTCGTTCGCACTGAAAGACTGATTTCATGATTGTCAATAAATTTGAGTTTACTACTTGTCATTGGTTGCTTCACAGGTACGAGAGACGGACACCCTTCCAAAACAAGCATGCAGGTTTTGCTTAGAGAAGCTGAAACTGTGCTTCCAGTTCCAGAGAACTGTAACCGAGGCTGAAAAGCTGTTACTGGCTTCTGATAGTCACTCAAGGGTCAAACTCGAAGAAATAGAAGAAAGTCATCACACTTTATCACCATGCAACGAACCGTGTGGGACCATGGAGCACGATAATATTGAAAGACCGTTGAAATCGTTTCCAGCCATTGGAATCGATAAAGACGAATCTGACCCTATTGCGTCGGAAAAGCAAATAACGCATACAAATACTAAAACCCTCTGTAGAAATAATCTTGACAGAGATGGAAAGAGAAGTTCAACCACTGACAAACAGCAAATCGCAGATCCACCTATGGATATTTTGAATACGGGGAGGGGACCCGCATCTCACATAGATATACAGAGTCTCTCTGAATCTGGTGTGCCAGTACGGACTCGCAGGGGTTCCGGAGCCAATAAGCAAGAGATTCTCAATACATACTGTGAAGAAAAATTTGAGGATGTAAGGATAAACGAATATCATCAACACATTTGTCGGTGTATTTGAATGATATCAATTCCAAGTGCCTGTATCCTATGCCGATAAAATTACTCATTTGTTCCAGTCTGGAAGTCTAGCTGCTCCCCAGGAGCCTCACCCTATGAAAACACATTTTGGGCGTGAATCAGGCGTAAACACGTTAACTAGTAGAGGAAAAAGAAATCGTCGACGAGACGATCCCAAAGGCTTATATGAATGTTTTCTTTGTAAGAAAACGTTCATTGCATCTTCGCTGCTGAGACTGCATAAAGCCAGTCATTCGAAAAATGGAGACTATCGCTGTTCCCTGTGCGATAAATCATTTCAATTTGAGAGTACGATGAAACTACACATGGTGGTTCATTCAGGCGAGAAACCATGGGAGTGTGATTATTGTAAAAGCCGTTATAACGTGAAAAGTAATCTGAAGCAGCATTTGAATAGTTGCAGGCAACGTACCGACATCAGCGAAGAATGTCACGAGTGTAACTTGTGTAAGCAATTGTTCAGGTCTAAACGCAGTCTGCGCGACCACTACAAATTTCATACCGGTAAAGGGCTTCATAACTGCCAATATTGTGAAAAGAAATTCACCTCTAGATCGGTGAGAGATCGGCATCATCACATTCACACGAATGAACAACCCTACGAGTGTGCTATCTGTCAAAAGAGATACAAAGAGACCACAGGGCTGAGAAGGCACAATTGCCCATTAAAATGAGAGAAATTAGATACGTTCCTTTTGTGGTGAATCCTTCAGGATGACGATCGCGAGACAGAAACACTTCTCGAGTCATACGAGTAACGGAAAATAGAAGCGCAAGTCTAATTGTCAGGATAAGATGAAAAATGAATGGTTCTCCAGAGGCCATACGGAAATTTGCAGAGACCACTCCTGAAAAATGATCTGACAAAACAGACTGAATACTTCGTTCCGATCCGACAATAAAGAATTTTTTGTGTTCCAAGAACAATGTAGAACCCTGTACAAGCATACATTTCGGCACATCTTATATTGCAATATCAAAAGAAAACAATAAATCTCGAAATTTCACCATCTCGGCCTATTGTCGTTGTTTTCCAAATAAAACTTGGATAATTTGAATCTCGAATGAATATGAAATATGAAAGAACTATTGTTTCAGGTAGAGTTATACTTTTCGTATCAATAAGTTTATACAATAGTACAAATCCATGGTAGCCAGTATGTCGTTTTTTTCTGCCCTTTTATCCACCACCAGTGTTTCTGATTTTTTTCTGTTCCAGAGAATGAATGTTGAATTGAATGTAATTTTCCTAAAGCACTTGTGGTGTGTGTAACTATTGATTTGTGTCGAATAATGTAAAATAAATCAATAGGAATAAATAAATAATATCCGAACAGGAGCTGATGTACAAATTCGATTGATTGATGATAGTGACCGCTAATGCTGAACAATAATCCAGTTTTGAACTGGATTCAAACGAAGAAGTTCGATTTCGCCAAAAATCGACGGCCTCGGGGATTCCCGGCGACAGAAGTACAACGTCAAAGACCGTTTTGAATAATTTCAAATCAGTCGTTTTCTCATTTGACATTTATTCCAAGGAAATTGTAGCTCCATGAAATCTGAAGATTCAGTATTGACTGTTTGGCGGACAAATTACATTTTACGGACATTTCGAAGGAATTACTGCCCTAAAGATTAATTATAGATATTTAAAGATGGCGCCTAGGTCCTGTAACTACACGCTGCTTTTCAACCATGGAAGAGACACGCGCTGAGACACTGGGATACCATTTGTCCTTTCCCTTATATCCAACCAATCATATCGTTGGGTGTCTGAGCGTGTTTATTTTTTCGCCTTGTTGGCAAGCCCCGGCTATCTATAATAGGCTGCTGTCTGTTTTACCGTTGGTGGAAGCTGATTATAGTGATGCCGATATTGGCCGAATATATCGATATTTCGTATCGATACGTATCGTTACTCAGAGTATCGATACAGGTAAAATATCGGTATTGAAATATCGATATCGTGAATATCGATACGAATGATACTAAAATTGTTAGAAAAGGAAATAATATATTGATTTTGATTACATGTAGTACAGGTAATACAGGTAGTACGTAGTACAAAGTCTGATGCTTCGAGTTTGCATCAATTTTCCGTTTTTCACCTCCCGATGACATTTTAGTTTAAAAAAATTGCGGGTTCAGTTTCACACTTTTTACTTCTTGGCGTTGCCGCTGGATGCCGGTGGCAGCACTTTTTCGATATACATCGATATTCATGCAGGCAGTATCGATACCTGAAAATATCGAGTCTTTGAATATCGATACAAAATATCGATATTTAACATGGAAAATATCGATATTCAGGATATCGATACTGTATCGGGCATCACTATAAAGCGAGCTGTCACTTTCATGTTCGGCAACATATACCACAATTTTCGAAAGTCTATAATCCTACATCTTATTGTTACAGAATGAATTCTCCTCTACAGTTATTTTGTGGCTGTCTAAGATCTGAAGATCCAAACGATTCAGCGTTGGTGGACTGAATCGATCTGCTGGGTTTTCAGATCGCTAGGTTATGTATTTTGACTTTGACATCACATCGAATGAATCTCTGTAAAAACAACAGACGGAAAACATTCAAATCGATCATTTGTGGTCATTTGTGAATCTTCCCCACTCTCTGAAGAGATGATTTTTCAATTACTACGATAACATAAACGAACTCCAGGAGACAAAAATAAATTTGAAAAAAATGGAGGGAATAGCATCCCAGGAGATGAGGATGTCCGAGGTGATAAAAACCGAAGTTAAAACAGAAATAGAAGGAGAATTCTATACTTGCATGGTATCGGAAAATCATGAAGATCAAATATCTGAGAAGAATTTAGAATCATTATCCCATTCAGTCGATGATATATTGTTACCGTTGCGATGTAGGCTTTGTGCAATTGAAAGTAACGATATGGTTGACATATTCAGCTCCAAGGCATGGGAAGAAGATATTTCTGAAATGATCAAACGCTGTCTACCTATCGTGGTGAGGATCATTCGTTAACACTAAAAGACTGAATTCATTATTGTCAATAACTTTGAGTTTACCACTTGTCATTGTTTGCTTCACAGGTACGAGAGACGGACACCCTTCCAAAACAAGCATCCAGGTTTTGCTTAGAGAAGCTGGAACTGTGCTTTCAATTCCAGAGAACTGTAACAGAGGCTGAAAAGTTGTTACTTGCTTCTGATAGTCAATCGGGGGTCAAACTCGAGGAAATAGAACAAAGTCATCACACTTTATCACCATGCAACGAACCATGCGGAACCATGGAACACGATAATATTGAAAGACCGTTAGAATTGTTTCCAGCCATTGGAATCGATAAAAATGGATCTGAACGTATTGCTTCGGAAAAGCAAATAACTGATACAAATATACAACACAATTTAGTTTTACAATGCTTCAAGCCTTGTTTAGTAACGTTAGTTCCCACTAGAAGCATTAAAAATAATCTTGATGAAAACGGAAGGATGGCAACAGCCACGTCTCGCGCACCTGAAATGATTAGCAGTAGATCCCGAACTAAGAAACAAAAAATTTTCCCAAAGGAACTCGAGATCGTAAGGATAAGTTCAAATCATGAATGTAGTTTGCATTGTATGTGAATGATATGCGGTCAAGTCTTCATCCACTCCTCAACAATTAATAATTTGTTGCAGCAAGGGAATCCAACCGTTCCTGAAGAGGCTCACACCAGTAAAATACAATCCAGGTTTAACGCGGGTGTTGAGACAGTTACGAGTCAAGATAGTAGGGATAAGCCCAATGAACTTTACTCTCGTGAAAGAATAGACGGTTCTGAATATTGTGGGAAGAAATTTACGGGTAAAGAAATGAAAAATCTTTACTACGCCGATGCCGAAGGACCCTTCGAGTGTTACGTATGTAAGAAGCACTTCGACACATCCCCGAAATTGAAACGTCACAAAGCGATTCATTTGAAAAATGGAGATTACCGTTGTTCCACCTGCGACGTATCATTCAAAGACGAGTTTAGATTGAAGAGACACGATTCGCTAGTGCATACCCACGAAAAACCATGGCAATGTGATTATTGCAAGGAACATTATAACTTGAAAGCTAACTTGAAACGTCATTTGAGCTATTGCAAACACCGACCCGACATAAAAGGACAAATATACAAGTGCAATTTATGCGGAAAGGCGTTCAAGACCAGAGAAGGTGTGAGCAAGCACAACAAATTTCACACGGGCGAAGGGCTTCACAGTTGTCAATATTGCGGGAAAAAATTTATATCCGTTACAAACAGAAATGCCCATCATCGTATGCACACAAACGAACGTCCCTTCAAATGTCCCATCTGTGAAAAGACGTTCGCATGGACCTCATCGCTCCGCAATCATGCGGCCGTTCATTCGGGCAAAAAATAAACGCGTTATGGTTCTCATGGACGAATGACTGAGGCAGTGCAAAAACAACAAAATCGAAGGTGCTTCATTGGTACAATAATCATATATTTTAAACGTAAAAAATGTATATACATTCATTTATAACCCTGTCAGCATCATACATTCCTGAAATTAATATTAATTTCGTCATGTCTTCTACCAATTGTACTTGAGGGGACTATAACAGCTTTTTTCCGAAAAAGTTCGTCGTTTTTGATTGCGTCGTACAAGGTTCTGGATTGAAACAAGCCTACCTCCTCTTAGGGCACATTTATTACATCATGTGAGAGTGCAAACATATTTTTTTCAAAAAAATTTCGTGGTGGGGGTAGCAACCCCTAACTCAAAACGAGTATTTACATTGTTCGCCACTACGGGGCACTAGGGATGGGCGATACAGCTCTAAAGTATCGATACAGCGTATCGATACGTATCGGACGCTAAAGTATCGATACATCCAATATTTGGCTGGAATTGTATCGATACTACCAATATCGATGAGTATTATAGCAATTTTCCCAAACTATGCAAGTATCACTGAAATTATATTCCTTCTCTTTATAAATAATAATTGGGGTTCAACATTTTCAAATCATTTACACACTGTGTATTTTTTATTCCAATAATTTGGTTCCAAGTTCCAACATATTTGTTTTACTTATACATCTTTCTTCATAACTATAGTACTATGAGTACAATATATATTATATCACTTTAATACGCTCTGTATCTTTCAAAGAGACAGAATTTAGGCGGCAGTGTATCGAATACCAATATTGGCCGCCGTGTATCGATACTCTAAAATATCGTTACGCAAAGTATCGATACAAAATAACGATATTTTCGGCCAAAAGTATCGATACCGAGAGTATCGATACTGTATCGCCCATCCCTAGCCCGTACTTAGAGATGTGAATGGTAAACGTGACCGGAAAATTTACCGTAATTTTA
>JAFFZH010014950.1:0-51523 GCA_018420115.1 Euura saliciscinereae | reverse complement strand
TGATTCGAAGATCAGGAGACAGAAAAATTGTTCCATCGATTGAGTGCATCCTCGGCTCTGAACGGTCAGGCAGTATTGGTTAATGGTGAATTTCTGAAAGGCGCAGATGACGGAGCTGGGTTCGCGCCTTCTTTCATCGAGAAGCCGCGGATCATTCCAAACGAGAGCGGCACTCTGATCACAATGAAGTGCAAATGCAAAGCCAAGCCGAAGCCCGAAGTCACTTGGTTCCGCGGGACGACAGTCGTCAAAGAATCGTCGAAAATAACAATCAGGAGTTCGGGCGTGGAAGAGGACGTGTACGAACTCACACTCGAAATTAAGGTGGGCGACTCGTCGGCGATTCCGCCGGAAAATATCGACGCGGTCGTTGAACTCTGATCATTTTTCAGGATCCATCGGGTCCTGACGGCGGCACGTACAGGTGCCACGTCAAAAACGAATATGGGGAGAGCAACGCAAATCTGAATCTGAACATCGAGGCTGAACCGGAGCCGGAAGGCGACGGTCCGACCTTCGTCGAGAAACCGAGGATTCAGTCGCAGGATCAAGGAAAACTTGTCATCATGGACTTCAGGGTGAAGGCTGACCCGAAGCCGAGCATCGTATGGACTCATGCTGGCAAAGTTGTCACCGAATCGTCCAAGATATCGATCAGCATCACCAAGGAAACGGAGGACGTCTACTACATCAAACTCACACTCAGAGATCCGGGTGCTGATGACTCTGGACTGTACAAATGCAACATCAAAAACAACCTCGGCGAGCTCAACGCCAATTTGACGCTCAACGTCGAGAGTAAGTATCTCAAGTTTCATATACCGAGGAAATTTCGCGAATTCTAACGATACGAGATCATCTTTCTTCACAGTCATACCGGTGATCAAGGAGAAACCCAAGGTCATCAAGGTAGTCAAGAAGAAGACAGTTATCGTCGAGTGCCACGTGCTCTCACAGTTTGCACCCGACTGCACTTGGTTCAAGGAAACCAAGGCTGTCAAGGAAGACTCTCGCCACACTGTTCACGTCGAGAAAGTCAAAGAGGTGAGAACCCAACGATGTCACTCTGATCCGTGACTGGCACGATTTTCGCTCATAAAGCATCCGTGGTCATTCTCCAGGTGTGAATGGTCACTGAAACAAAGTAGCGCTTTTCTGGCGACACTCGGATCTAGTCTGTTCGACGAAAGTGGGGCCTCCCCACTACGCAGTCTGTATGCCTGGTAGTGGAGGTTCCACTGTCAGAAGATGATACCGATTTCCATGAAATTGTGTTATTCTCGCAGGGTGAGTTCGCGGTGAAGTTGGAGATCGAGCAAATATCGCATCTCGACAAGGGTACATACAAGCTCGTTGCTCGTAACGAGAAGGGTGAAGCCACTTCCCAGGTTGTGGAGATCACGGAGATCCCTGAGGATGGTGACAGGCCGAAGTTTGCCGCTGGTCTCAAGTCGACGGTGAGTGTAATCATTCCTCGTTTCTCAACATGCTCAACAATCTTAACATTCGTCTTTTATCTCGTTCTACTCCAGACCGCCGACGAAGGTAAGACCGTAGAATTCGTCGCAAGACTCTCGAAGGAGGACAAAAAGGTCACCGTCGTATGGACTAGGTGAGTAACAAACATTCCTCTTCCTTTGTACTCGGATCGAATCGATGTCTGGATTACCTGTGACGTATTTTGATGACCACTAGGAACTCGACGACCATAAAGTCGTCGAGAGACGTGAAGATATCCTTCAATGGCACCGAGATGAGACTGACCATCTCTTCAGTGACGGAAGAGTACTCCGGTACCTACAAGGTGACCGTCACCAACGAATACGGCTCGGAAGAATCGTCCGCTGACTTGGTGGTCAAGGTAAGTTCGAAATGGAGCGATGGAACGATTCAGGAATCTTTGCCCTGTCCCTCTGTTTTATTTGTCGAATGTTCCCTTGATCGGTAACTTTTACCCTCCCCTATATCTCATCGTCAAACTCTGCATGCCATACGATACACGGTTCACATACAAAACATTCACAGAAGAAAGAGGAAAAGAAGGAGGAAGAAGAGGAAGAGGAGGAGGAAGAGAAGGTAGTTGAAGAGAAGAAGAAGAAAGAGGAAGAAAAGAAGAAGAAGGAGGAAGAGAAGGTGGTTGAAGAGAAGAAGAAGAAAGAGGTAGAAAAGAAGAAGAAGGAGGAAGAAAAGATCGTAGAAGAGAAGAAGAAGAAAGAGGAAGAAAAGAAGAAGAAGGAGGAAGAAAAGGTCGTAGAAGAGAAGAAAAAGAAAGAGGAAGCGAAGAAGAAGGAGGAAGAAAAGATCGTAGAAGAGAAGAAAAAGAAGGAAGAAGAAAAGAAAAAGGAGGAAGAGAAGAAGAAGCTCGTTAAGAAGGTAGAAAAGAAGGAAGAGACTAAAGAAGAGAAGGTAAGACACGCACACAAACAAAATACACGATACCCTCAAATTACAATGTTAGTTTATAACCGCAAAAGAATCTCACTAATATTCGACTATCGACTATGACTTTTTTGTCGATTGTTCGATCTTCCCAACCGTAGACACTTTTTGTTCAATTTTCTATACCGTTCATCATACGTGACGGTGATCTTGATGTTTCGTTGCATCTTGACTGTTTGATTTTTTAATTTTTTGTTTTTGATGTAACGATAAATATTTTGATGTCATGGTGGTAAGGTGGAAAGCTCTGACGAAGAAGAGCCGTCTGTAAGCTTGATCGAGTCAAGCATCGCGGAACCTGTCGTCGAAGAACCAGACTCAGAGCCTGTTACATTGGTCGAGGTACACACCACACACACACACACATACACATACACACAACAATCTGTGAACAATACCACAAAAGCAAAAACAATAGAAAAAAAATTAGATTTCTTTCGAGAGCGTACGAAATGAACGATATCAGATCTTCTCTCGTTTAACACCGATATCTTTTATTTCAAGGATATACCGCAGGAAGCTAAGCCCAATGGTATTGACAAACCAATTTTGAAGAAGGTAATTTTAAACACACACGCACAACTATACACAATTTTTTTTTATTTCTGTTTTGTTTTTCTACATTACATTTTACAATCAGGTACACAATATACATAAAAACGTTGTTGGACGATAATACATTCGAAGAATCGCGAAGCAAAAAATAATTTTGCTGCAAAAATCTGGACCAAAAAATTTATAAACACGATGACGTTTCGGAACGCTTGTGATGATTGTGTTTACTTGTAAATATTTGTTGTACCTTTGTACCATTCATTACGTTTGCTGCATGAAATTGAAGACTGATAATCATTTCTAGAAAACTTTTTTTTTTCTTTCAAAAATATCGACGCCTTGATTATGTCGATGTATTATAAATAATCTCTTATATTTTTTTTTAAATCAACAATTACTAATTGTGTATTGTTTCTTTTTCTGTTACAGAAGATCGAAATCAAGGTGAGTTTCAAAATTTGTTTTGATTATCTTGTATTCGATGACAGAGATGAAAGAATATTAGACCACATAAAAATGTTTCAACAACCTTAATCTAGTTTTGTTTAATTTCATTTTTGATTTATTGTTCAGTGTATAGAAAAAAGGATCTATCCATTCTTTCAACGCACTGTTATCCTAATGATTTTAACTTACATGCTTCGATGGTTTGGCCTGATAGCTTCGACAATAGACAAAGCTGCTGATTGAGAACAACCGAACTATTCTCATGTTTTCTTTTCTCTTCTACTCGCATAGATTCGTTCCAATTCGGTATTTTTTTACGGCACAGGCATTAAAAAGTCACTTTCTGACGCCTGTTTTCGTTCCGGCAAGTGGCACTTTATACCGCTAAGTTCAAAGTTGTGGTATAAAGTCTTTATTCCGCAACTTTGATGCGCAGTTCGAAGTGCGCATGCCAAAGTTGCGCAATAAAGTCTCTATACCGCAGTTTACCCCCTCTCTACTACCTCTTACAGCAGCTCCTATACGCAGTTCGTGCGAAACTCAACTGGCGTCAAAGTGACTATTAATGCCTTTTCCGTAAAAAATATTGTATGGGGCGCGCGCAGAAAGTAACTGTTCAGCAAGGTTATGTTTTTAGACTAGCCGTTGCTTTACAAGGCTCGCCATAACCTTGCCGAATAAACAGTTACTTTCTGCGCATGCCACATAAATATCTATTTTTTTTTTCATAACCTGCTTTACTTGTATTTACAGGCTTCTTCTTCCGCTTTTCTAACGCTGTATCTTATGATATTTATTATTATTAACGCCGCTTATTATTTCAGCTATAGTTTTATTTCTTCTTCCAATTATTATTGTACGAGACTGTGATAATTCATTGAACACGAACTTGAATCTGTCCCACATATTCCATCAAACGATTCCAATCCCGATTTATTTGTTCAATTTCGCATGTTACACAATGTCAGATTTTCAATTCTGAGAGTCGATTATTTATTCGTACTTTGCATGATTGAACAGTTTGTTTTTACTACGTTTGTCTAAAAGAGTGTTTAAAATTTTGAGAGAAGTTAATATTCAGAGCTAAACGCAGAAGCCGCGATAATTTCTGTGTCTCTGAATGTATTCTACCTCTCATCAAAAATAATCATTTCACAAATCTAAATTGAATTCTGATTCGTATACAAAAGGAGGAAGAGGCCAAGGTTAACAACGTCGAAAAAGTTGAAGAGAAAAAAGTGCTCAAGGTACGTAGAGAGAGTTGAAAAAAAATAAAAAGATGTTTTTACTTCGTCAGAATTTATTCTGAATCATAACTAAATCATCAATACTATCGATTTGTAGAAGAAGACCGAGGACAAGCCCGAAGACAAGGAAGAAGAAAAGCCCAAGGTAAGAATAACCCGATTTCAATACAGTTACAAAATCTTTTCATACTGCCGCGATGCAGTGGTCATTGCTTTGAGGTTGTGATCGAAAATCTAGTGCGCACAGTCTTTGCGCATCTCACTGCGCATGAACAAACAAAAAAAGGGGGGGGGGGGGGGGGGAGACTCGATCGTAAGGACATCGTATACGCGGGGTTCGCCTGTATTTTGGAAAAGAAATTTAAATCACTGAAAAGGGAGCAAAACAGTGCCCAAAATTATATACATTAAAATTGTATATTTTTATTTATAATTGTCGATCATCGAACTCAACGATTCTGATAATTTGTCAATCTGACCACAGCTCAAGAAGGTCATAAAGAAGAAGGAGACGAAGGACGAGTCCAAGGACACTTCTCGCGAGACGACTCCAAAATTAGAAAAGACAACTGGAACGAGGAAGCAGTCCATCAGCAGGGTAATTATATGCGACTACCGAAAGATCATTCGAAATTAAAAAAAAAAAATTCTGTCTTCGTTGCCTCAGGTCGAAGAACTGCGTACAGAAAGTCGCCGCAGTTCTCTCGTGACGACTGAAGAAGAGGTGAGCATATATCTATCTCTCAATATGAATAAGCAAGATTATTAATAATCCTGAAAAAAAAAATTTGTATTCATCAACTGTTTACAGATCACCAAAGACGGAACAAAAACTCCGGAACGTCGTGTCTCTATGCAGAAGGTCGAAGAGGAAACGAAATCCGAGAGCCGTCGTTCTTCTACCGTCGACAAAAAGGCCGTCGCTGGAAAGGTAAGCCTGCGGTATCTAGTTGATTCAGAGGACACGTAGAAAATACACAAAAGTACACCTGAGCCTCGCTTCTTCGACGGTCGACCATGTCTTCGACATGCCGAGTCAGTTTTTAGCCACTCGACTCCCTCTGCGCCTGCGCACGAAGCGGCTGCCATTTTGGGTCCGTTCGCGTCGCGGTCGAAGAAGTGAGGTTAGAGTGTGAGACACACACTATGTAAATATGTGGTCACAATCTTCCAATGAACTACTGACACGAATTCCCAGGTCGAGGAGCCTAAGACAAAGGTGAACGACGTTAAACCGAAAGAAACAGATGAACCAAAACCCAAACAGTCTCCCTTCTCGAAACCCGAACCAAAGGAAGAAGTCAAACCCAAATCGTCACCCGCTTCCAAACCCGATCCCAAGGTCGAACCTAAACCGGCTGAAACACCCAAATCGACTCTCGGTGTCAGACCTGAACCCAAGGCCGAACTCAAGGTCGACGATAAACCTGATAAAAAAGAGGAGGTCAAACCAATGTCGACTCTCGGTGTCAGACGCGAACCGAAAGACGAACCAAAACCAAACCCTACTCTGGATGTAACAAGCCCTGATGGAGAGGTACAAAATATGATGCTCGAAGGAATTTTTTCAATTTTCTACTTTCTATTTTTCTTCTTCTTTTTTTGTTATTGTTTCAGTTGTACTACATTTTTTGTTTTGTTTCTCCGATTATTTATTATTTTCATCATGGCTGACGTACAATTTGAATTATTATTTATAACTAAAAATTTGGTTAATGATTTTTGAAAAACAAAAAAAACGAACTAATTGGCTAAAAGATTTTTTTAATTCGATTTTTACCGTCTATCTATCTCTGTCCCTGTGCCTTCCTCCCTATGACCTAATCTGCACTATATAACACTCAACACTACACTACACTATACTAGACTTTCTATGATCGCTTGCACTCTCGATCCAGGCTGTGCGATTCGATTAGTCGAAAATCGAACTCGAGGGTCTATTACTACTTCATTCTCCATTAATCGATTGACCGATGGTTTCGATTCGTTGATCAGTTCAGAACGTCGATTACTCGATTAATCGTGAGAACGATTAATCGAAAGTGTGGATTGATCGATTGATCGATAGAAACAATGATGGAATGAACTTCGATTTGTCGATTAATCGCTCAGCCCTATTTCTCGACTAGCAGAATGACAAGGTTTCACTAACAATTGATATTTTTATTTCTCCAGAAGACCGAAGCGGAAACAAATAAATTGGGCTTGAGACGCACATCGAAGGTACGCCAGAAACTTTTTACCGAGTTTATTTACGCGAATACTGTCTCTTGTCGATATTGATTGAATTTTTTTTTTGCTTCTTTTTGATTACAGGTTGAGGAAGAGAAGAAGACTCTCAACAAGGTCGAACTCAAGGTACTTTGTTTATTCAATATTTATCACACTTTAAATATAATTACACAGTTAAATCTCATTATGAGCGAGTTTCTTGCCTATAACGAGCGTAGATTTGATATAAGATTTTAGTCATTCGTAAAAGCTTGTTGGTAAAGCTTCATATCATCAGAAAGTACGCTTGAATCTCTTCTATTCGACTCCCCCTCCACCCAAAGTGGGGTCGAGTGCCGTGACTCCGAGTTTGCGCAGGCCCTGAGTTGCGCGGTAGAGTCTTGCGCAGGTCCAGACCTGCGCAGTAGCGTCCCACGCAAGTAGAGCCTGCGCACTGGAGTTCTGCGCACGTCATGGCCGCCATTTTGGTCAAATAGCTGAGTAGATTCGAGTCTACGTCTGTATAATGATCCAATATGAGCAAAAATCAACGTAGAGTATATACATGATCAAGTTACTTTGAAATATGTATTAAAATGAATTTGAAAAGAGAGCTGATGAGGATGAAAGTAAAAACTGGTAAATATATTTACTAATGAACAATGCGTTGTAAAAAAATGTTAAATTATTATTATTAAAAAAAAAAAAATGGTATACACAATACAGACAGAGGAAACACAGCGAGAAGCGGTCGTCAAACCGAAAATTCGAAAGTTACCTCCCAAACGTGTCGTTAATGACTCCTTCGTAAACTTTCAACTTAAGCCCGTTAAGCGAGAGGCAAAGCCAGATGCAGGTGAAAGTGGAACTATTGATCTCAAGGTATCTCAACGATGGGGTTATAAATTCTATCGTCTTATAACGTCTGTCGTCTCTGTCGTCTATCGAATTAAAAAAACAACAACAACAACAACAACAACAAGTTTTACTCTTCTTTTATTCTTCATTCGAGTGACGTAATTAATTTTCGGCGAAAACTTTCTTCAATATTAATCAACAATTCTCATTGTAATATATGTATACCTTATGTACACACATCCATTTGTTTTTGTAGTCATTTTTTGACAAACTTTTTTTGGGGTATTTGAAAATGACGACTTTTCAATTTTTCGACAAAGGTGATATTTTTTGGTGGCCCGCAAAAAAAAAAAAAACGTTTTTCAGATTGCGGTAGACATTTTTTTTTTTTGGTCGTCTTAACACCGACGTACCATCATGATACTCGAGAAGTGCATCGGAATTTTTTCATAGAGCTGAGAAAAAAAAAGCTCGAGATCATCGTATCGTTTTTGATTTTTTCATTCATACATTTTTCAATAATTTTTTCTTCATTTTGGACGGGATACGAATGACATTTTTGAAAGGATCTTTTTTTTTCAATGATCCTGAAAGAAATTTTTGGTTCCAGAGAAAGGATGAATTTTTGGAAATTTTCAATAAATTTCTCCTGGAATTAACACACTTGAATTTAATACTTTTGTAGAAAAAAAACAAAAACATAACTGTGCAGATCTATTCAATCTATTCTGCCAAATTTCTATACGTCTGTTACGTTCTCTTTAAACTATTATATTCATTCTGTGTTATTTATTACTTTCTACTTTCTACAAATCTTTCCAAAAAAAAGGAAAATTTCTATAAATAACTTTGTACATAAATAATAATAATAATAATAATTGAAAAATAATCTTACATCTACTCTGATAAAACATCAATTTTTAGCCTATTTGTATATAAAAAAAACAACAACAACAAAAACTATCTATTTTCTATAAAATATTCTCTATGTACGCATTATCGATTAGTATAATTTATTACAACTATATACGAATCATCGTGTATGTGTCGCTATGTGCATACCTATCTCAGCTACCTATACTGTGTATATCTATAATCGTTATTCTCCCATATACTATTCTATATTCTACACACTGTATACATGTACATACATACACACAAAACTATGCATTTCTCTCTTTTCTTAATTATCTTAATTCTTTATTCGTTTTTCATTTTCTTACAAATAATTATAATTTTCACACATTAGATAAAAAAAAAAACCTTAACAAACTTTTTGGTTGACATATTATTTACTCTTTCTAAGAGTTAGTATTTTTTTTACAGTTATAGAAACAATTTCAGTTTTTTGCAAGATTCAAATCAATACATATAACATCAGTTTATTGTTATTATTATTTTTCTTGTGTTTTTATTTTTGTTCAAATTATCATTTTTTCAATTTTTTCTTCATATAATTAATTAAAACAGAATTATGATTTTATATTCGCGAGATTCATGCATAACATACAAAAAATCTACTACATGTGTTAATTACTATAACAGGTGTTATAGTTTTGTAATATTGAAATTTTTTATTGACACGATTTTATTAATTTCGATATTTAGAAAACTGCAAAGCCTGAAAAATTGGAGGCTAAGAAGCTGAAATCACAGGAAAAATCGAAGGCAGCTAGCTATGATCTTCCCGAAATTCCAGACTACGAAAGGGCTGTTTTAGAAAAACCACAAGAATTCGACTTCGGGGATCATGTACCACGCGATAAAACCAAACTCGACAGACCCGCAGCTACGGTAAGCTCATTTTTTCACATCATAATCATAAAAATATGTCATCTCAATTCTATTCCTGGATTTTTGAAAAACCTCTCAAGTTGAAATGATGTCACTTCTGAAACAAAGTGTCTCTGAAAAAAACCCTGATTAAAATTTAAATTGTGGCTAAAATTGGCTCGAGGTGATACCGCAATTATGAACACTAAAAATGAACAATATTCACCCGTCTCAAAAAGTGTGTTTTTTTTTTTTCACTGATTTCAAGTATCCCGATAATTGGAGCGATGACCACAATTTTAGAGACATTTCGAAATTTGACCATGTCCCAAGATTGTATACTATTCTATCGAATAGTTGCGAATAGCGATTAACGGTAATTAATTTTGTCACACTATAATTTACTTTTCTGTCTCACATATACTCGCGCGCCTGCAACCCCACCTATATAAACTCGAGCAGAAGTTGGAGAAGGTGAGTGTCTTGGGATTAATTTTCATAACTCGCTTCGCTGCTTACGTCATCCATCAATTCATCCACCGGAAAGTCGGTCTGTTATCAACGAAACTTTTTATCAGAAGCAAAGAATGGTAGTCTTCCCTGGAAAGAAGTAGTGCTCCCATCATCCGGGGGAGGGTGTAGAACGCAAATGAAGCTGAACGAAGGTTGTGATGATTCATAGAGTTCCGTGAATTACCCGGATTATCAAGTATACCCTAATCCAAATCCGAAATCTTGTTGGCAAGGTATGAATAGACCCTAGGAATGTCTATTTCTGATATCATTAATGTTTCTACTTACGTGACTGATTGCGTTCTATTAAATTGAGCAAGGTTGTGTGCACACTGCCACTTTGGACCAGTCAAAATCGAGATTATTTTGGGTCTACATTAGTCCGTAAGGCTTAGATCATATTTGTGTCTCATAGCGCGAGGTTCTAACCGAATCACACTCGAACTCCCTTAACAGTAATCCGCGGGTCCTCGCCGATAAGAAGAAAGCCTTCGATACTTCGCGACGTTTCTACGATTTCTGCAAAAAATCATTTCGCAATAACACGCTTTCTGCCTCCGAGTGTTCGACGATAGTTCGATCACGCAAAAGTATAAATCTTTCGATTTCGTTAATTATAGCAAAAGCTACCCGAAATCAAAGCCCCCGAGGCTCCGAAGATCGAAGTCATCAAAGACGTCACACCAAACGCGAGCAGGAAGGGCTCTCTCGCACCTGGAAGCGGAACGAACAGTCGTCGCGGTTCTCTCATTCCTCCAGAGGAATTGGGACGTAGACCCAGTCTTATCATCAGTGACGAGGTATGTTACGAAAATGAAAAAAAAAAAAAAAAACAATCGTACAGGTATTTGAAATTGATTTTACAATCACTTTATGCTGGTAGATGAGGGCGAAAGTATAAAAAAAATATATATATATGACGTCACAATTTATTTGCACTTCAGCTACCAGCATATTGCACCGTATTTTTCAATATTTGTTCAAGTATTGTGGTCGTTTTGAGTTTATTGTAGACTGCAGTGAGCTGTATTGATAGTCAGTTGTTTTTTGTCACCGCGTTCTGATTGCCCCTTGTCAAAAATTTGTGTACTTTTGTAAAGTGGTCCCTAAAAAGGCTGTATAAACACCAAGATTTTTTTTCCAATTCTTTTCGAAACAAAAAAAAGTATTGAAATTTATGATAAATTTCTGGTGTTATACAGCTTTGATTATAAAAACAAAGAAAATGAAAAAAAAAAATCTGTGCATATAAGTTGGATGTGAAATTGTAGTTTTGTTAATGTAGGTCGCCGTGTATCGTATTCGTAGATCAAGCTTTTGAACCCTAATAATTATTTGTCGATAATTAAGTTGTCCGATATTTTGAATCCCTGTTTTTTTTTTTTTAATTTTTTTTTACCTTCATAAAAAATTTACTTTCGATCCGTTTAAAAAAAAAAAAAAAAAAAAAAAAAAATGCCACGTAAACGACTACATGAAAAATTTGCATAATTTAGTCGATAGTATATTTTATTTTCGTAAGATTCCCGCAGGATATATACATATTTCTTTCTTCCGTCACATAATTATACACAGGAATTAGGAGAAGAGAAATCATGGAGGCTGACAATGAGATCGCGACGCAAGGAATATTTGAAATCATATTATTACAGCAAATTTTATTCTGTGTGATGTTCATATACCCAAAGTAGCATTACCTACCTAAAATTTGTTCAGTAATTCATAACTTGTGCGTTAGTTTAACTTCCTGAACTATGAATATTCATAATCGCGAAACTTTCATTTGTCATAATAATAATCGCGTTAATTTGTGAAAAATCCTTAAGGTATTTGGTATTTTTCTATCATGCAGGTGTTAAAGAATCACCAGAAACTTGTATCCGACCAAAATTGACCGTTTGGCGTTGAAACTAGTCGCCTAAAGTCGCGAGGTGGACAGCGGATTGAGTTATGGCGGCCATACTGGCCCCCACCACTCGCCCATGTGTTGGAATTGATTCAACTACCGTTTCAAATATAGAATTATCCTAATTATCACATAGGATATAGCCGGGATAATAATTTCAAAATGATAATTGGCTTCAACTGTTTCCACGCTCTCTGACTCACGATGATGAAAGTTTCGCGTGCTTGCGTAGTGCAGCAAATCACTTCATCAGTATAATATTGTGCATCTGTAGCGGTAGACCCATGATGCTCAATGTTGTTTACACTCCCTAGCATAGCCAAATGAATGTGCGATCCTTACAAAAAAATAGAACAACTGTGATTAAATACCAATAGTTTTTCCCAAAGTTAACCATAGAACACACGTATACACACAAAATCGTAACACAACACGCTGTGGCTCCTCTGTACATAACCGTTTGGTCCATAGGAGAATAGGAAGCTGCGTCCCGGCGAGGTGGTTGAGGAGCGTAAGGTGAGAATATCATACGCAGAATATGAGCTACCCAGCTACCTTCGTACACTTTACTCTTTCAGCTACAACCGCTATCTTTCAATGCTCACCTTATAATATCGCGGATTGGAATAAATAGCCCGATGAAGGGACAACGAAATTAAAAAAAAATTATAAGTAAGGAAGCTCAAATTTCAGTCGTCACTTCGAGGCGTTTTATTCCATTCCGTTTGCCCACTACTATTTTACCAATAACTTGTATAATTATTATTTCAATACTGCAATTGAAGCACGCTTGTATATTTCATGTACTTGGCGGTCACTCTTTTTTTCTCTTCTATCGATCCTTCTATACACGAAGCTACTGTAAATACAAGTTTGCTTCAATTTCAGCGCAGGCTGAACATTCACATTCGAATATTATTTCATCTAATGCTATAATATCTTATCGCATGTTGCGTATTAATTATCCACGTCGCGGAGTCATCACAATCAGGACCACGGAGTCCGTAGTACCGACAGTGCCGCTCGCCGCGCTGGCGCCGCTTGTTGTAGCCACAACGCGCATGCGCTCAAATACGTAGCGGGTTGCCATCTCTCCAGGGGCACTACAACTGGTGACACTAGTACCGCGGACTCTGGTCCTAGACTCCGCATCGTGGATAGATTAAGAGATTACTTATCGACGATCTGTTGCTGCAGTGCCAGTAAAATGAACTGGAGCAACTTGAGTCGCATAATTTATCATTTATTTCCAGTGGCCGATATTCTCTATCCTAGTTAATTCGTGGTCTTAACACGTTCCTGATTATGCAATGGTAGTATCAGATCGAGAAAGGAAGCCACTGGTGATTTATGACGTGGCACTGGCGATGGTTATGGACTGATGATTATGCTAAGCGAGAATGCCAAATTGTAAAACTGTTATTGCATATTGTTTATAAGCGAACCACAGGTATTGATGGTGTCCTGTCCTGTGACCGTTGAAACGTATTCGAGTCGTCGTGTAAAATACAGCATGTAGATGATCATCGTCCTCGTTCAAAAATCATACATTCGATATAATTTTATCCATATGTGACGTCTTTGTCCCGGTTCCCAAATCCAAAATCCTGATCCAAAACGATAGTTGATATCGTATCATGCTTAGGTTCAACCAATTTCGATACAACAAACAAAAGTTTCATACAGTAATTTTTTTCGCCCAAAACACATCCAGACGTTTATAATTATGTAAGATATCGGCGGCTCAGAGTAGCTATGCAAACACATAAACAAACATGGCGTCGTTGACGTCAGCCAGAGGCAATAAAATTCAATTTATCATTTCAATTAAAATTGAATTGTCTCCAAATTTGATTCATCGAGTGATGCAAGAACTAGAAAAGCTTCTCGGACTTGAATTTTTGATCGTTTGAGGCAGGGTCGTTGGGACGACGATGACAAAGTCACGAGGTGTACCTCGAATCGACGAATGGCGGCCATAGATTTCGGTTCATAACCTATAAATATCGATATTTTTTACTTTTCTACTTCTTGTGTGTATCACTATAAAAATATCTTCACATCCAATAATTTGCTGATGGATACGAAAACAAAGAGAAAATCTAGAAAAAAACCAATTTGAAACAGACACACGTATGCGCACAAAGAATAATCTTTCAAGTTATTACGACTCATCTGAATTGTTGTTATCTTCCTTTTAGTTCATTGTTATATCTGATTTGTGCAGGTTGGAAAGTTACGTCCAGGCGAGGTGTTAGACGCCAAGGTGAGATTTGTGTTCCCTAACACAAAACTGACCTATATATTATGTATATATAGTATACAAATATGTTATATATACAACCTGCGATTTTTTTCTCTATCTTTTTATGAGTTCCTTTTTTTTCTATGGTTTTATCTACAATTTATACATATAAAAAAAAATTACACACACAAAAATCTACCCATCTTTCGCATTTTCATAATATCTCTCTGATACATATTTCCAAATTCGAAAACATTTAACAATCTTTCTGAAAATGAAAAAAAAAATATAAGAAACTGCGAAATTCTTTCTCTACTCTATATTCTATTCTACTCTATTCTATTTTCTATATTCTATTTCTTCATCGTTCTTCTTAATACCACAAACATATCACATACTCATAAATTAGAATATAAATAATAATAATAATAATAATAATAATAATAATGCTCGGCGAATAATGCAGATTATTAAATCTCATAAAACAAAAATAAAAAATTTACACAAAAAAAATATATTTATATATATATTATATACATTCCTACGCGCCGATTGCTTCATGCGAATTCAATAATAATAATCATAATAATATTAATATTGATAATAATAATGATGATGATAATGATGATTTTACCATTTTTGTTTTATATTTATAGCTGGTTTGTTTGGAGCTGCCACTTCTATATCACTCTCCTCCTTATTGTCTGTTATTGGATATACTTTTAATATTTATTATTCTGTATATTTATAATTTATTATTTACTTATTATATTTACATATTATTATTTTCTTTCTTATTTATAATTTATTTTGTTTACTATTATCAAAAATTCTTATTATCTCACATCATCTAATATCCTATGGTATTTTTTTTTCTTTCTTTCTTTTTTTTTTCTGATTTTTTTTTATCTCCCGGACATAACAGAATAGGATCGGGCGTCCTGGTCAACTACATTCTGATAAACAGGTTAGCTCAAAAATACGCGATCTGTCTCTTCTACGTCATATGTTCAATAATTTACTGTTAGGTGTACATAGATACAAAGATTTATAATAAATATCGTGCTCACACTTATATGTCGAAACCATAAAACTATCAAAGACACACGACTGGTCCTGACATGACAATTATAACAAAAAAAAAATAAAAATTAATTAATCATTGAACATAAACAAAAATGTCGATTCAAGATAATACCTATTTTTTCAGTATAAAACAAAGACAAAAAATAGATTTGCGCCTTTTACAAATTATTTGTCATGTCATTGTCAGACTTTTGTAAATATATAAACACAAACACGAATGTATCCACTTTATGTATGTATATAAGAGTTTTTTTTATCTTTTTTTTTATTACTTGTAAATTTTTTCGTAAATAATACACAAAACTTTAGAATAGATTGTACAGCGTGTAGATCGAGGGGGTTAAGGTGAAATGAGAGTCACGTGACCTCGATATGATTTACACTTGGAATTTTCAAACGCTATTTTCTCAGCCAAAACACATTCGATTGATGTGAAATTGATATCAGTGACGTAGAAAAACTGAAAGAAGGGCCTGCCAGTCGTGGATTTTCGAATGTCGAAAGACATAATCAGAATTTTGTGTAACAATATTGTTCTGTAACCCAAGGAGGTGCTGCCGCTCGTGGGAAGAGGCAGCACTTCCTTGGATTACAGAAAAATATTGTTAAAAAACTGTTGTTACGTCTCGATTTTCGAAAATCCACGATTGGCAGGCCCTTCATTCAGTTTTTCTACGTCAGTGATATCAATTTCACATCAATCGAATGTGTTTTGGCTGAGAAAATAGCGTTTGAAAATTCCAAGTGTAAATCATATCGAGGTCACGTGACTTTCATTTCACCTTAACCCTATTTGTTGATTGACTGATATACACCTGACCCGAAGACTTCACGAAGTAAATTGATTTCATCTGACTTCAACTGACTCCAAGTGACTCAATTTACCTAAATTCAATCGAATTTGACTAAATTCACGTGACTTCAACTTATTATCAATTTTAACTGATTTCAGTTGACTTCACATGATTTCAAGTGACTTTAAATTATACGGACTTCGCGATAAAAAAAAATGCATTCCTGACACATAATAGAATTGGATTATTTGTCGATAACACAAATATCTATAGATGTTGATTATGTCAGCTGCCGCTGTTTACGTATAGATAGAGTTGGTAGAAAAAATTAGAAGAATAATTTCTAAATGTCCATTAATTTTTTTTGTTTTTTTATCTTGTTCTAATTATCTTTTTTGTTACATGTATATGTTTTTTCATTAAATTCTTTATTGTTTGATAAATTCAATGTTTCAGTGAGTGTTTCCGTCATATACTCACACATATACCTACATATATTATTCGTGTGTAGTTTGCGTTACATACCTTTACTATACATATAGTTATTTGACCGTAAATAATAATTCTGTTTACAGATATATATATATATATAGCACTTTGTTTCCTACATCTGTTTTTTTTTTACATTAGTAGTTATGTGGTAACACCGTGCAGTATCAAGCCAGTATAGTAGAAAAACAAATTCTACCATTTTATTTTATTATTATTATTTCGTCTATCAGTATATATATTTTCTTTTACTTTATTTTTGGTTCCAATATTTTAATTTCTTTTTTCGTTTTCATGTTCTCTCATTCACAAAAAATAATCATTCTTTATCTTTTTTTTCCCTCTTATCTTTAATTAATTTACAAATACTTTAGTATCCATTTATTTCCTATTTACAAGAAAAAAAAATCCATTTTCGCAAAATACTCAATTTTTAATAACAATAATTATCAATAACGTTTTGAACATCGTGACGTGGATTCAATTTTTGACACAATTTTTCAAACTGCTAGATGATGAAAAAATTACTATTTATTTATTTTTTCTTTCATGAATTTGACAAATGGATAAATTGAAATCCGTGACACGATTGTTTCGAAAAAGCTTGGTTAATAATATAATTACATATTTTCCACGAAAAAAAAAAAACAACTACTCTACTGATTAATGAATAAAACAGTTTTGCTTCAAGATTACAGGCTACAAGTAATATTTGGCTAACATTATTTACCATTTTACTTAAGTTATAATAATTCTTAAACAATCTATTTCTCATCTCTATTTTATATTAATTACTATTTTATATGTTTTACATGTTTTTTCCATAATATTTCTCCTATCATACTTCAACACCCCGTAAAAATTTATTGTGTCAGATAAATTTTTACACTACATGTATATTTTTTACTTCTCATATCGGTTTTTATTTTTTTTTATTTTATAAGTACATGTATTTTTCACCACTCATCCAAAAAGAAAAAAAAAAAATCCTCTTGTTATACATAACATACCTTATATGTTTTCTAACCATTAAAATAATTGTACAGAATTTAAATTATTCATCTCATATAGGTCCAAGTATTTGAAAAAAAAAAATCAATTATTCAAAGACGAGGGAGGGAATAATAAAAATATCATCATTTTTTTTTTATTTCGAAATTGATTAAAAGGGAGACGGGGGGAGGGGGGGGGGGGGTATTAAAAAAAGAAAAGGAAACAGAATTGCAATTATAATATAATTATTGATTCGTCGCATAGGAAAAAGCCTTTAATTTCTGTGGTTTACGATCGTCAAGTATCAAGTATTATACATATATATAGTATATACCTACTATTTATATATGAATTAATAAATTATTGTTTGGTGTAACTAATAAATTTTCTATATTTAGTTTATTGTGCTAACGATACATACATATTACGTGATTAAAAATATACCTTATCACTCAATAATGTTAATCCGTGATAACAAATTTTGTAATCATTATTATTATTATTTTATATATTTTTTTTTTTGCTTCAATTTTGTTACGTTACTAATTAGATAACATTAATTGTGACTAAAAAAAAAAAAAACCAACACAAGCTTTCTATACAAATCAAAACATGCTTTCAAGTTTTTAACGGTGTTATCATAACAATTAATAATAACAAGGAAAAAAACAAGTATTATGCATAACCACAATAGTTTTTAACCGCTTAAATTAATTATGTCATATATGGAATATTATTCGAGATTAGTTTTTTGTATGTAATTTTTTACGAAAATAAAATCAATAGTTCATATTTTTACTGTGATTAATTTATGATTTTGTTTATTTTTTTTCATTGTACGTAAAAAGAAAATTCTATTTTCTTTATTTCGAACTGTCAATAATAATTATATACTAGTAAAAGTTCATAATACACAAAAAAAAAGATACTAAATTTATTTTATTTATTTATTTTTGTTAAATGTGTTAATATTCTGTATTATACCTAATTATTATTGTATTTCTTCTACTCATACGAATATCATATAAATTAATATTGTTTTTCTATAATTGATTTTGTCTCGTATCTCGACAGCGTCGTCGTCCTAGTACGGACGTCAGAAGACCAAGCGTGGCCGATCTGGAGAACAAAATCAATGAACCAAGCACCCCGCTCAGAGATATCGGACCCGGTGGTCCTCCCCAAATTGTTCATGTCGAGGACTCGTATTCCGCTCGTGAAGGTAAAACTAATTAAAAAAAGAAAGGAAAAAAAAATGGCACAAATTCAGATATTCTTCATTTCTGACAAATTGATCAAAAATTTTTTTTTGAGCATTGGCGATATTTTTTTTATTGATTCAGATTCAACGGCATACCTTACCGTACAAGTGGAAGGTAACCCTGCCCCGACCTTCAAATTCTACAAGGGAATAACCGAGCTGATCGAGGGTGGTCGTTTCAAATTCTTAACCGATTCTGAAACAAATACGATAACACTTTGCATGAGAAAAGCGAAGCCGAACGATGAAGCAACGTATAAAATCGTGGTCAGTAACGTCCACGGTGAGGATTCTGCGGAGATGCAGTTATACGTCGGAGGTACGTTTCGAAAAATGACCCATTTCCTCGTATAGTCACGATAATGATATTCATACACCGTTTCCGGTTCTCAGACGCGAGTGGAAACGACTTCCGAGCCATGCTCAGGAAGAGGAAGTACCAGAAATGGGCGAAGGACGAAGGCGACCAGGAGAAGGTCGACCTCAAGGAAGTCGAGAAGCCGATTCCGCCATTGAAGAAGGTCGAAAGGGTAGGTGGCTCTTCGAATTATTTCCCATTCTTTGCTCTTCAAAATTTTCCACATTTCAACAAACTCAGAATATCTCGGTCACGTTGAACGACAACTGTTAGATCGATAAAACATCAAATACACACTCGGACCTCGTTTATCTGACCAAAAGTTTGTTGAATCCATTCGGCTGCATCGCGCAGGTCTAGAGGTGCGCAGAACCAGTACCGGGGGATCCCCGATTTTCGTGAGATACGTGGGGTCCGAGTCTGTTGAATAGATTGAACGTGTGTGATATGAAAATCGTTGAATTATGTGGGGCGATATATGTATTTTGGGTAAACTAAACAGGATAATTGATTGCGGATCAGCTGGTAACGACGAATGATTTGATATTTGTGACCATATCTAGGCGAGGAGACTTTTCATTGACGATTTGTTATATTTATTAATACTGTCATTCTGTCGATAATTGTTGTTGCCCCTTGTGTCTATATATATACGGTATCACATTAATAACAACAATAATTAATTTAATTACCTGTAGACGTTATTTTTAACAAGATGCAGTGTATATAAAAATCAGGTATAATTATAAACGTTAGAACGTAACTAACACTGTATCAAGACGTGTCACACTGATAGCTATACACAGGTATTACATTATTTTACTTCTTAATCCAAGATCAATTTAATATGGACTAAATTTCCAAGTGTAATATCATTAGTCTGACTTTTCGGTTCGTCTGTTGTTTTTTTATCGAGGGCCGATCACTAATGAAGATGAAATTTATTCGAGGATCGAATCGATTCAATAGAAATTTGGATAACTCGAGATTCCACCGGACGCCGTACAGTTTTCAAAATAGTTGAGTAGATTCTGAAGAAAGAGAGAAAAAAAAACAATCCGACCCCCACATATTGTTCAAAGTCGTTGGGACCGCGAGCGCTGCACTTGTACCCCCCACTCTTCCGTAGCAGCCTGTGCGCAGAGACGCTGCGCGCTCGATTCACGAGCTGAGCGATGTATAACCTCAAAATTACCCACCATGTGATATCCTTGATTGAAAAACGGGATTTTGAGAAAAAATGGTTGATTGGCCCTCGAGTGAACGTTGAGATCCGGAAATTCTATCGGAAGAAACAATTTAGAGATTGAGATTGACTCTTAAGGCCGTTTGAAACAAAAAAAAATTCGGAGTCGGGTGCAACGGCCTTAAGAATCGTCTTGTAGAATCGCCTGTCTGTAATAGCCACTGAGCAACGATACGCATGAAACTGGCTGGTATCAGGACGACGGTGAGATAGTGATCGTCGCCGAAGGAGAAGTGGTGGCTCGTATTCCTATAGGCAAGAAAGGGGAGGATAACTGGCGCTGGTTAAAGGTCTTAATCAACAAAAAATTTAAACACAAATTGATAAACATATATTCAGTTTTGTAATTATTCCTGATCATATTCTGATTATTTTTCTTCAACTTTTCTGAATCACAAAAAAATTGAAAAAAGAAGAAGAATTTTATTCATTGTCTGTTTTTTTTTTTGTTGAGTTTTTTCATGATTTGAAAATTATTTTTGTGATCTTTTGATATTTTTTTTCACTTCCTGTATAAATTCGGTAAAAATGATTTATCTTCTTTTTCTTCACGATCGTATGAATCCGGTCTGATTACAAAACGATTTTAAAGAAACATTCCTAATTAATACTCCTGAGAAAATCATCATATAAATTTTTCTGTTAAAGTCTAAATAAAGAGACTAATGAAAATATGACGTATATAAATATGTATGATTGAAGCTAGGAAACGATGAGCCTCCATTAAAGAATTGAAGTTTGGCAGATTTCAGATGACCAGAGAAATTATATTATCATCATAACGTTTTTCATCTTAATATTAATGTTTCATTTATTTTAATAAATCATACTCACAATTTCGCTGTACGTTATCCCACGTTATTATATTACATGAAGAAACGTCCTGCAATTATATATGAAGATTAAACAATTAATATAAATTCAACAATTTTCTACTTTTTTTCTTAATGTTTGGTTTTCCATTTTTACGAAATAATAGAAAAAATTAATTAAGAATATTGGCGTATGTACAATAAAATTGTAGAAATCTATTCATCATTTCAACAAATCATTGTTGAAAATTATCTATTCCAACTGATTGTTCTATTACACTATTTTTTATTTCTTCGTACTTTATCATCATCAATAGTACTTGTACCTCCATCGTTTTTCGTCTCGTTTGTAATTTTTCGTATCTCTACTCCAGAGTCACTAACACCACAGCATTTTTGTTAAATCTTTATTTTTCTGCCTTTAATAATCAATCCATCATCGTTAATCTCGTTTTTACTAACCATCATTGTAACTGAATATTGAATTTTTGTCATGTGCCTGTATGTACATCTGTGACCATACATATTATATTCGTAGGTGTGGCTTTGTCTTTTGTAATTAAATTTTTGTTCGCTTTATGTGTGTGTGTGTGTGTTTTTTCTCCATCATCATTCCCTGTTCAATTTACTGCCCTTCATCCATACTCACAAACATATTTATTGAAAATTACATTAATTCACTTAACGGGGCCCCACGTTGGGCGCCAATTTTCAGATTGCGACAACTCAATGTAATTCTCAATAATATTCATTGAATCAACTCAACGACGGTCTAAAAAAAAACATCCCTTAGTCAATTATTGAACAATTATTATTAATGAATAAAAAAAAGTTAAAAGTCAAGTAAGTGTGTGAAGACTGACGCCTGAGTGTGGCTTAAGGTGAAATGAAAGTCACGTGACCTCGATATGATTTGCACTTGGAATTTTCAAACGCTATTTTCTCAGCCAAAACACATTCGATTGATGTGAAATTGATATCAGTGACGTAGAAAAACTGAATGAAGGGCCTGCCAATCGTGGATTTTCGAATATCGAGACGTAATAACACTTTTTTAACAATATTGTTCTGCAATCCAAGGAAGTGCTGCCTCTCTCCACGAGGGGCAGCACCTCCTTGGGTTACAAATTCAATATTGTTACACAAAATTCTGATTATGTCTTTCGATATTCGAAAATCCACGATTGGCAGGCCTTTCATTCAGTTTTTCTACGTCACTGATATCAATTTCACATCAATCGATTGTGTTTTGGCTGAGAAAATAGCGTTTGAAAATTCCAAGTGTAAATCATATCGAGGTCACGTGACTTTCATTTCACCTTAATGCAGTAAATACATTTTTTTTTTCCGAATCTGTATTGGTACTACAATTTTGGGATGATCACAAAAAACAAGCGTCACGAGTGACAAAAAACCGTCTTCAAAACCAAACTACTTAGCCGATTTCGATGAAATTTATATGGGACCAATCTGAAAGTATACCATTTCGAATAAAAAAAGAATTTTCCAAATCGGTTGATAAATGACGGAGTTATGAGGTAACAAACATTAAAAAAAAAATACAACCGAATTGAGAACCTCCTCCTTTTTTTAAGTCGGTTAAAAAAATGTAACGAGTGGGTGAAAAATAATTTCCCATCGATTCAATATAGATAAATATCTATTAATCGGATATAATAATTCATGTTGAATTTTTCATATTATTATCAACGGTTTTTCATCGATATTATTGCAATTTAATTTCGTTCGACGCTGTACCAGCACAGATATACCACGAATTTTAATTTTCTTTTTTTTTTGTTTTTTTTTTCTGGTATAAATAGGAGCTTGACCGTGCAGATGGAGGCTCATCTTTGATAGCCACGAATAAAACTCATAACCTCGGTTCACGATCCTCTCCCATTCTCTGAATCTCTTCATCGCTACTGATAAAAAAACAAAACTGTCGATCGTTATTTTTGGTTGATTTATCAGATTTAAATTTTTATCAAATTCAATGGGACAGATATTTTATTATCGGTAAACGATGAATTTACTCCCACCTTCAAGTCTCCGTCACTAACTATAAACGATACCTATATAATTATAAATATCAATGAATCATATATTTTTACTTAAAGATAATGCTTTTTTTCTTATATAAATTAAAAATCATCATCAATCACAGACGTGGTCATGTTGGCCTCGAAAAGAAAAATTCTCTAGAGTATTTTCAGTAATTTTTTTTTGCAGCCAGAACATTTCTTTCCTTTTACTTTTCGAAAAATTTCAAATACAAGGTTTTTTACATCAAATTTTTTTTTTTTTTTTGTACATCAAGATCGTCTCGGCTATCCATCACTCACAGTTAGCGCTATTTTACTAAGAACTAATAATTAAAATAAATAAACAAATGGAGAATAAAAGAAAGCATTACCTGTAAGTTTAAAAAAAATGTCGCAGTAAAATTATAGCCTGAGATACCGAATTACCGATAAAATAAAGAAGACGATGATCGTCTGGTATTGAAAGGTTTCTGTTCAAAGAATATCAAACGGTAAATGAAGGAGGTAATTATGAGTAATGTTGAAAGAAATCGGTAAATCGGTACTGAAAATGGTAATTAAATTGGGATCTCCGGATCCCTGTGTACTAACATGTTATGTGTGTGTGTATCGCGCATGTAGGACGTCTTCGATATCCAGCGCAGGCCGAGCTTGTCGGAGATAATCAATGACTGGCCAACGCTATTGGTCCGAGAAAAAGATAAGGTTCGCTCTCATAAATGATCAGAGTTGAATAGTGAAAAGCTAAAGCTTCATGTTTTACATATGAAAATATACCACAAACGCGTTTAAAATACTGTAATTGAAAAATGAAAATCAATAATGAAATTATTGACAACAATTACGGCAGACTAATTATATATTTTTTCCTTTCTTCATGGATTCTGGTTCATTTGATTTATCCCAGCTAGATAAAGTTTTTTTGGCACTGTTTCAAAAATCCTTCCATCGCCCATCGGATTCCTTGTGAAAAACTGAAAAGATTTTGTTCAAACGAAAATATCGAGGGTCTCATAGTTTTCGAATAAAAGCGAGTCGAAGTTTGAGCGTAACGGTCGTTTTAGTACCGAACGCCGCCGCGTTGATGCTCGCATCGTGATATCGTGATTGGTCAGAACTTCGAGGAGCTCTAATTCAAAAACTATTAGACTCTCAATTTTTTTGTTGAAACGAAATCGTCGTGTTTTTTCACAAAGAATACGATAACGATGAACAATCGTGTTATTGCTGTTACAGCGATTAGATTTATCGTTTAATCAAGCTAAAAATATCCCCTCGTTAATTCTTCAGCCTTGTCCGTACCTAATTTGTCATGTTCATCGTCTAGCTGTATTTTATCTGCCTTGCTTGATCCTTTTTGTGTTCCTTGTCGTCCTTGTTGCTTCTGTACATTTTTTTGTTTCTACCTATTCTTTTGTATTTACATAAATCCGAAAATTTACGATATAGCAAATCTTGGTTTTTGTTTATTCCCCGTTACTATTCGTTATTTTGTAATTGTTGATTGTGGTGTGAATTCAAAATTTTTTTTTGTTATCTTATCCGTAACTAAATATTGTTTCAAGTTTTGCGTGACTGGAAGTGTGTTTCTTATTTCTAGAATGTAAGTGGAACTCGTAGGCCCTCCCTGGCTGAATTAATACCAGACTGGCCAACTCTTCATCACTTCAACAAACGGGAGGTTGGACGAACCATCGCTAGATTGAAATTTGTTTATCACTTTTATTATCCTATGTTTGGTCGATTATCGTTGTTTATATTCTATTCAACATTCTCTCTATACTTTCTCATCTATATTTCTCGTTATCGAATCGAGTGACTCCTATATACTTTTACTCTCAATTTCATCAGCTATACTAGACCTTCAGTTATTATGAGTACAAAAATCAGAAGACTTCTAAAGAATTTCAGTAGTTAGTCGTTGATTCTTCTTCCTCTTCCACTTCTTTATACTCTCACAGTTAACATTATTATTCTAGATGTTGTCTCGTATCGATGTGTAGCTCTATTCATTCCACACGACAAATTTTCAACCCCCTGGGCTCCAAGAAGAGAGAAAATAAGACAAAGCTGATACTTTGGGGTCTTTGCGATTCTCGAGTAGAAACGCATTTTTTTCACTTTTTTTGCTCCACAGCAAGTTTTTATTGATTTGTTTTTATCGGATGTATTAAAGTTCTCATCAGACATCATTCTCAATCCTGTAACGTAGATTTGGATTAATTCGTACAGCATGCGTTGATTATTGTCGAAAAATCATCGATCAGTTTCACCTCCGTCTGTTCATATGAATTCCGTTATTTTTAACCTCGTTTTTGTTTCCAAAATTTACTTTTTTAAGTCATCCTCAACGTCGACTTTTCCTTCTCGGACTAGCATTTTTTTCGTTCTATTCAGATCGAAAAAGAAGACACACAATTTTTTTTCCAGGTGGAGATTTGTTTTATATTTTCTATTTTGTATTTAAGTTACAGCGATTTTGGCGATATTTTTACATCACATTTTTTATCCGCATCATCGTATTTCTACTACTCATCGGTAGACGTTTCGATTGACGGTTTTTCTTTTTTAATAATCATGATTTCTGTTCTTTTGACGAATACAGAAGGCGGAGTCTTTCCTCAAACCACTTGTCGACCAGTATGCGAAGGAGGGAAAAGACAAGAAGGTCGTCTTCGAGGCCAACTTCTCGAAACCCAACGCCAAGCCGAAATGGTTTTTCAGAAAAGATGTGAGCTACATTTTTCTGCTGCATTATTCCGTTCAGAAAAACAAAATAAAGAAACGCTTCATTGTTCCAAAACATTTTTAGGAACTGTTCGCGAGTTCCAAGTACAAGTTCAAGAACGAGAATGACTCGTACCAGCTCATCATCACTGGACCCAAGGTGGACGACACTGGAAAGTACACCATTGACATCGCTGGGACGTCATGCACGGCCTTCCTCACCGTCGAAGGTAGTTTCAATCCTCGACTAGAAAGCGGCTGAATCAGAATTTTTTACAATTAATCAATCAACGTTTTCAGAACCCGACCCAACGTACTCTTTCACAAAACCTTTGTCGAAGAAATCGAGCGGTTTCACTTTGCACGAAGCGTACATGGAGTGCCAGGTCAATTCGAGCATGGCAAAGGTCACTTGGTGGAAGGGAAAAAACCAGCTTGAGGTAAGCGGCACCGAAGTCGAATCGAACTCATTTTTTGATTCGATCGTAAATTAACGAATTTCGATTACTCAGGACAACGATATGATCAGCATCTCGAAAGACATGTCCGGGGTCTGCCGTCTGACACTGAAAAGTGCGAAGATCGAAGACAGCGGCGAGTATTCTTGTAAGATTGAGAAACAGGCGGACAAGACAGACACGGTGCTGACGATTATCGGTAAGTGATTGACAAAAAGATGGCAAAAAGTGATTCGAGGATCTAATCTCTGATCAATTTATTCGTCCATAGAATATCCATACAAGTTCGTCAAGGTGCTTAAACACCAGAAAATGATTGAAAAGGACACGATCACGTTGGCCTGTGAGCTTGACGACGCTGCCGGAGAGGTCAAGTGGTTCAAAGGAGACCAGGAAATCCAAGCAGACAAGCGGTAAGCGAAGTCGAAATCAAATAAGAAGAATTGCTTGTACTCGATGTAACGGTACTGATTTTTATTTCGTATCCTCTCAGCGTCTCGATCAAGGTCGATGGTCGCAAACGCAAGCTCATTATCAAGGACGCTAAGGTCACTGACGCTGGAATGTACTCGTGCGTTAGTAACGCCGATAAAACTGAGGCTGAAATCACTGTCGATTGTGAGTATAGTTTATCTTGTCCTCGATAATTTGCGACAATTCTAATCATCATTTCGTCAACAGACTTGAACCGTTTCAACAAGAAGTTGAAGGACACCGTGGCGATCGAACGCGAGAAGCTAGTCATGGACGTAGAGCTCCAGGACCAGACGGCATCGGCGGAGTGGCTGTTCAACGGAAAACCAATCGAGCCGAGTGAGAGAGTTGAAATAAAAAATCTCGGCGGTGGAAAGCACCAGCTTGTTTTCAACAAACTCGAGATGCAAGATGACGGAGAAATCACTTGCAAGAGTGGAGAGCTCTCCAGTGCTTGCAAACTCACCGTCAACAAGGGAGAAAGCAAACCCATAATCGAAGTACCCGACAAAATCGAAGGACCCTGCAGCGCTCCTATCACATTTGTCGTGCCATACAAAAGTACGTAACAATTTCTTGAGTTAGAACTGGTTCAGTCATTTCTGAAGTCATTTGAAATCACTTAAAGTCTCGCAAGGCTGATCGAAGTCAGTAGGAGTCGATTAATAGCTCTATGTTTGGTGAAATTTGCAGTTGCTGGCACCAAGCAAACACCGGTAGAAGCGAAGCTTCTGAAGGACGGTAAAGCGCTGCCGTTGAAGGACGTTGAGATCATCGTTGGAGAAGACAAGATAACGTACAAGGTAAAGAAGCCGTCTCGAGATCAGACCGGAATCTATCAGTTGAAGGTCAGCAACGGTCAAGGCGAGGAAGTGAAGGACGTGAACATCAACATGCAAGGTAAAGAACGTGATCCTCGATCTACACAAGGCATGAGAAGCCACCCGCCTGCCTCGCATCTCATTCAATCATCCGTTCTAAAATATTCCAGATGTTCCCGCACCCCCGACGGACGTCGACGTCAAAGAGGTCTTCCAGAGCTCTTGCGTCGTCACATTCAAGGCTTCCAAGGAAGATGGTGGCTCCCCGATAACTAAATACGTCATCGAGCGGTTGGACATGAGTCTGAAATCGCAGTGGGCCAACGTCGGCGAAGTTATGCCCGGCGAAAAGTGCATCTACAAGGTGGAAGACCTGGTGGCGAAGAAGGAATACAAATTCCGTATTGTTGCTGTCAACAAGATCGGACAGAGCGAGCCTGGCAACTTTGCCAAACCAGTTCTCGCCAAGGATCCATGGGGTTTGTTCAATTTCTCCTAAAAGCTTTCATCTTTCACAAAAGAAAAAAATTAACCGTCATCTCCGCTACAGACGAGCCCGGAAAACCTGGCAACGTCGAGGTCACCGACTGGGACACGGACCACGCAGACCTGACGTGGACGAAGCCCGAGAGCGACGGTGGAGCCCCGATAACTGGCTACGTGATCGAGTACAAAGAGAAGTTCGGAAAGGAGTGGGTCAAGGGTAAAGAGATCCAGGGAGATCTGACGAAGGCGACGATCGACGGTCTCAAGGAGGGATCTCAGTACGAGTTCCGTATCCGAGCGGTGAACAAGGCCGGACCCGGAGAACCGTCGGACGCTACCAAGCCGATAATCGCAAAATCACGATTCGTCAAGCCGTACATAATCGGAGACCAGCTGACGAACCTGATCGTCAAGAAGGGACAGGTCATCAAGTACGATATTAAGTACGGAGGAGAACCGGAACCGGAAGTCCACTGGTTCTTGGGCGAGAAAGAACTCGTCCAGGACTCCGCCGAGAGAATAACGATCGACAAGTACGAGCGCAACACCGTTTTGACCGTTCGTAAAACGACGAGACCTGATTCTGGAAAGTACAAACTCGTCCTCACCAACGGATCAGGAACCTGCGAGAGCGTCGCCGACGTTGTCGTTCTCGGTAATGAGCTTGCACACACTTTTCGCTGTAATCGATCGCTTCTTGAAGCTTTGTGTGAATACATTTGTTATTTGAATCTCAGACAAACCGGCCGCGCCCAAGGGACCTCTGAAGATAGAGGAGGTGCGTTCCGATCACGTTAGTGTCAAGTGGCAGCGACCCCCAGACAACGGAGGGTCGGACATCACCGGATATGTCCTGGAGAAGATGGACCTGGACACCGGAAGGTGGATTCCTGCCGGGGAAGTTGGGCCAGACAAGGACACGTTCACCTTCAACGGATTGACGCCCAAGAAGAAGTACAAGTTCAGAGTGAAGGCCGTCAACAAGGAGGGAGAGTCCGAACCTCTGGAAACCGAGGAACCGGTCCTCGCCAAGAACCCATACGGTCGGTATAAAATGGGTTGAGAACTCTCGCGGTAAAAGTAGTCAAATGTTGTTACATTTATCTTCATTTCACAAATAACAGATGAACCAGGCCGTCCAGGAAAACCGGAAATCATCGACTACGACAACGTCAGCGTTACCCTGAAGTGGGCCAAGCCGGAGAGCGACGGTGGTCGACCCATCACGCACTACACCGTCGAGGTTAAGGACAAGTTCGCTATCGATTGGTCGGAGGTCTTCAAGACCACGGACTCCAACACGGAGGCCAAGGTCGAGGGACTCAAGGAGAAGAACGTGTACCAATTCCGTGTCAGGGCGCACAACAAAGCCGGTTCTTCGGAACCCAGCGAACCAACCGACAACCATCTTTGCAAGCACAAGAACTGTGAGTATATCCAGACATCCGGACCGCCGTGAAATTCACGCTCGACTTTTGCTTCGTTTCAGTGAAACCACGCATCGACCGTACGAACCTCAAGTCGATAATCATAAAGGCGGGAAGATCGCACAAGTGGTCCGTTGATGTGATCGGCGAACCGCCACCAGAAATCAAATGGGTCTGGCGCGACAACATACCGTTGACCAACACCGAACGCATCAAGATAGACAACGTCGACTATCACACGGATTTCAGCCTGATCAATGCTGAGAGGAAAGACACTGGAAAGTACACCATCATTGCCGAGAATGCCAACGGCAAGGACGAGGAAACCGTCGAACTAACGGTGCTATGTGAGTGTGACTTCCTTCGAAATCCCCCAAATGTGTGATTGATTAACATCTCGAGTGGGCAATGTATGAACCGTTCGTGTTTTCGCGATTTCAGCAAAACCAAGCCCACCGAAGGGTCCGTTGGTCGTGACCGACGTGACGAGCACGAAGGCTACCTTGAAATGGAAGAAACCGGAGGACGACGGAGGTTCTCCAGTCAAGGAATACGAAATCGAGAAGATGGACGTGAAGACCGGGAAGTGGATACGCGTCGGTAAGCTACCCGGAAACACCGCGAGCCCCGAGTTCGAGGTGACCGGATTGAACCCCGGAAGCGAGTACAAGTTCCGCGTCACCGCCGTCAACGACGAGGGCGATTCCGAGCCTCTGGTAACGGAGACGGGAACGATCGCGAAGAATCCATTCGGTAAGGAGGATCATTGAGGATAAAGATCGGCGATTTTTTGGGACTTTGTTTCGAACAGTCGGTTTCTGATTACAGACGAACCCCTGAAGCCGGGAACCCCCGAAATAACGGATTACGACAACGAATCTGTTTCTCTGAAATGGACTCCACCAGCGTCCGATGGTGGGGCACCGATCGAGAAATACATAATCGAGAAGAAGGATAGATACAAGCCCGATTGGGAGAAGGCGATCGAAGTACCGGCCTCGGAACTCACCGCGAAAGTGCCGGACTTGAAAGAGCGTGGAGAATATCAGTTCAGAATCGTCGCCGTTAACAAGGCCGGCCCATCTCCGCCTTCGGACGCGTCGAAGATGCAGATCTGCAGACACAAAGCCTGTGAGTGTAAAATTTGAGGAGATTTTTCAACGATAAGAAACCGCGCAAGGACATCAACGTCGTTTTCTATTTGTTTCAGTGAAACCGAGAATCGACCGCACGAACTTGAAGCCGATAATTGTCCGGGCTGGTAAAATGATCAAATACGATGTTGACGTGCGCGGTGAACCTCCACCAGTGATCACCTGGTTCCAAGCCAAGACCGAAGTCAAGAGCGAAGGCAACGTGGAGATCGTTAATATCGATTACAACACCAAGATAACGATCACCGAATCCGTCAGGAAGAACACTGGCGTTTACAAGATCGTTGCCAAGAACGCTCACGGAGAGGACGAAGCCGAAGTCGAAGTTACCGTATTGTGTAAGTGAACCGTTAATCATCCCTCATGTACAAATTCTCCATCGAAACTTGATGCCAATAATCAAAAACGTTACAGCCGCTCCTGGAAAACCGAAGGGACCACTCAAGGTGTCCGACGTAAAGAAGGACGGATGCAAACTGAAATGGGACAAGCCCGAAGACGACGGTGGTAAACCGGTGACCGGGTATCTGGTCGAAAAACTGGACAAAGCTACTGGACGTTGGGTACCAACCGGTCGCACAACGGAACCGGAAATCGAAATCAAGGGCCTGCAGGACGGGCACGAGTACGAATTCCGGGTCAAGGCCCTCAACGAAGAGGGAGAATCGGAACCGCTACTGACGGACGGTTCTATAATCGCAAAGAATCCATACGGTAAACTTTGACCCTTCCATTCATCGTCTGACACGTTCCCAGTCTTCGATAACATTCCTTTTTCCGTCTCTAGACGTATCTGGAAAGCCTGGTACCCCAGAGATTGAAGATTGGGACGTCGACCGTGTCGATCTCAAGTGGGAAGCCCCGAAGAATAACGGAGGAGCTCCCATCACTGGCTACATCATCGAGAGGAAGGAGAAGCTCAAGAACCACTGGGAAGAGGCTCTCGTCACGAACTCGCCCGATACGAAGGCCCGAGTTCCGGATCTGAAGGAGGGATCCGTCTACCAGTTCCGCGTCAGGGCTGTCAACAAGGCTGGACCCTCGGAGCCCAGCGACGCCACAAAGCCGCACACCGCAAAGGCCAGATACCGTGAGTACAATTTATCGACACGATTGACATTGACATTCGATTTTTTCTTGTCTCGTAATGACCGAATTGTTATCGCAGTGAAGCCACACATCAACCGCGAGAAGCTGCACAATGTCAAAGTACGAGCCAGTCAAATTGTCAAGTTCGATGTCGACATCAAGGGTGAACCTCCTCCAACAGTCACCTGGAGTTTCCAGAACAAGGTTCTGGAGACCAGTGCGACCGTCAAGATCGAGAACGAGGATTACAACTCGAAGATCCAGCTGTCTGGTACCAGCCGCAAGATGAGCGGAAAGTACGTCATCAAAGCTGTCAACAGCTCCGGAGAAGATGAGGCCGAGGTGGAGGTCACCATCCTGGGTATGTCACGAGCATGCAGCAAATGTTCTCATCGTTGGAACGGCGACTAATTCATGTTGTCTTTCGTCCCGCAGACAAACCAGGCAAGCCGGAAGGCCCTCTGGAGGTATCCGACGTCCACAAAGAAGGCTGCAAGCTGAAGTGGAAAAAGCCTAAGGACGACGGTGGTCTCCCTCTGAGCAGCTACCTCGTCGAGAAGATGGACGTCACCACTGGAAAATGGGTTCCAGTTGGAGCCGTTGACGCCTCCAAAACCGAGCAGACGGTCACTGGGCTGGAGCCCGGAAAGAAATACGAATTCCGTGTCAAGGCGATCAACGAAGAGGGAGAGTCCGAACCTCTCCAGACGGACACTGCCATTCTTGCGAAGAATCCTTACGGTGAGTAGATTGAACACTGATACAAGATCAATCGGAAGACCTTGACTCTACGTTTTATGCATTCGTTACAGATGCGCCATCCGCGCCGGGACTGCCGGAGATAATCGACTGGTCCGAGAACATGGTCAAGCTAAAGTGGGAGCCGCCGATAAGAGATGGAGGTGCTCCGATTACTGGCTACGTAATTGAATTCAAGGACAAGTTCGGTACTGCTTTCGTAAAGGCTGCCGAGGTTCAGGGACCAGCTTGCATCGGTACTGTGCCGAAGCTTGAGGAAGGAAATCAGTACCAGTTCCGCATCAGGGCGGTGAACAAGGCCGGACCAGGAGAACCTAGCGAGGCCACAAATCCGCACACGGCTAAGGCTAGATGGCGTAAGTTTGTGCTCTGAATGTCGTGATGGTGTTGAAACGATCGTATTTATGTGAGACAGTAATAATTCATTTTCTGATGCAGTTAAACCTTACATCGACCGAACCAACCTGCAACCGGTAACGGTGAAGGCTGGCTTGACCGTGTCTCTGGACGTCAATATCATCGGAGAACCGGCTCCGACCGTGACGTGGACTTTCAAGGAGAAAGTACTCTCCACAGACGACGTATTCCGTATCGATAATATCGACTATAACACCAAGTTCTGTATTCTTCGTGCCAAGCGTAGCTACACTGGCAAATACGTGATCAACGCGAAGAACGAAGTCGGCGAAGATACTGCCGAAGTAGAGATCGCGATCCTTGGAAAGCCATCGAAACCGAAGGTAAGGAAAATCTTAGGGTGATCTAAGGAACTTCATTCTCGCGTGAACACACGATGCTCAATGGTTCTTTTTCTCCTTTCTTCAGGGTCCATTGGAAGTGTCGGATGTCACGAAACACGGCTGCAAACTGAAGTGGCAGAAGCCGGAAGACGACGGTGGCACCCCCGTCGAACACTACGAGATCGAGAAGCTTGATCCGTTGACTGGACAATGGGTACCGTGCGGAAGGTCCGGCGTGCCAGAAGCCACCATCACTGGTCTTCAGGAAGGAAAACCATACAAATTCAGGGTTAAGGCAGTCAACAAAGAAGGAGAGTCCGAAGAGCTGGAAACGGAAAAGCCAATAATCGCCAAGAATCCATTTGGTAATTGAAATTTACCGTTGATACTGTTCATCGTCTCGACCGTCACTAATGACCATTTTCAACGTGATTCCAGACGAACCCGGCAAACCTGGTCGTCCAGAGCTCAAGAACTGGGACAGGGACTTCGTTGACCTCGAATGGAAGCCGCCAGTCAACGACGGCGGAGCTCCGATCGAGAAGTACATCGTCCAAATGCGCGACAAGGAAGGCAGGCAATGGGTAGATGCTGCCACTGTGCCTGGCGACCGCCCTGCCGCCAAGGTCACGAACGGAATCCAAGAGGGACATGAGTACGAGTTCCGCGTTGTTGCTGTCAACAAGGCTGGACCCGGAGAACCCAGCGACACGTCGAAGAGCGTCATCGCTAAACCACGATTCCGTAAGTTTCCAACAGTTTCGCTCAAGCTTCTGCAGGATGACGTTGACGTTGACAGGCGGAAGTCAATTTATTAGTACAAATAATTATGTTCAGTGAACCTCGTCATCACGTTTGACCGCTCTCGTTCTTTTCACAGTGGCTCCACGAATCGACCGCAAAAACTTGCAGAAGAAGATCATGCGAGTTGGACAAATGCTGCGAATCGAGGCCGACGTTGCGGGAGAACCCGCACCAGTTGTTACCTGGAAGCTGAAGGATGCTACCCTGAAGAACTTGGACCGCCTGAAGATCGAAAACGAGGACTACCACACCACCTTCATCATGACCAAAATCCAGCGCTGTGACGCTGGAACTTACACCGTCATCGCTAAGAACGACAGCGGGACTGATGAAGTCGAAGTCGAAATTCAGGTCCGCATTAGAAAAACCCTGAACCCATCTCGATTTATGTCTGTACGAAATATATATTGCTAACGGTAACTAATTCATCTCCAGGTATTGAGCAAGCCAACCAAGCCTAAAGGACCGCTGAAGGTGTCCGACGTGACTGCAGGGGGCTGCAAGTTGAAGTGGGACAAGCCTGAAGACGATGGTGGAGAACCAGTCGATCACTACGTTATTGAACGTATGGATACCGAGTCTGGACGCTGGGTTCCTTGCGGAACTAGCAAGACTCCCGAGGCTGACGTCACTGGGCTCAACGAAGGAAAGGATTACCTCTTCCGCGTCAAGGCCGTCAACGGTGAAGGAGAGTCTGAGCCACTCGAAACGACGATACCAACAACGGCGAAGAACCCGTACTGTGAGTATTTCGATCTATCCGAACCATATCACGTAAGAAAGCGAATCTTGACACGTGTGCATTTTATCTGCAGCTGAACCCGACGCTCCCGGAAAACCGGAGCTTAAGGACTGGGACAGGAACCATGTGGACCTGAAATGGAAGGCGCCGAAGAACGACGGTGGCGCACCTGTCGAGAAGTACATAATAGAGAAGAAGGACCAATACGGAAAGTGGCAGAAGGCTGTTGAGGTCCCCGGTAACACGACGGAGGGCAAGGTCGGGGACCTGGTCGAAGGTCAGAAGTACCAGTTCCGCATCAAGGCCGTGAACAAGGGCGGTCAAAGCAAGCCGAGTGAACCGAGCGAGACGCTGACAGCCAAGGACCGCTTTGCCGCGCCGAAGATCGACCGCACGTCGCTGAAGGACCTGACCATCAAGGCCGGAAACCACGTGAAACTTGACATCAAGGTCACCGGTGAACCCCCTCCAACGAAGACCTGGTACTTGAAGAAGGTCAAGCTGGAGGACGGCCAGAGCGGAGTCAACATCGAGATCGAGGACTACAAGACCAAGTTCGTGATCGCAAGCGCGACCAGGGACCATTGCGGAAAGCTCACCTTGAAGGCGGAGAACAGCTCCGGCAAGGACGAAGCTTCCATCAACATCACAGTACTGGACAAGCCCGGCAAACCCGAGGGTCCGCTCAAGGTCTCAGACGTACACAAGGAGGGATGCACCCTCAAGTGGAACCCGCCAACCGACGACGGTGGCGTACCCATCGAGAATTACGTTGTTGAGAAAATGGATACCGACACCGGACGATGGATGCCGGTTGGACGCACAAAGGAACCAACCATGGTCATAGAGAACCTTGTGCCTGGAAAGGAATACAAATTCCGTGTCGCTGCTGTCAATGCTGAGGGTGAATCGGAACCACTCGAAACAGAGCATGGCATCATCGCCAAGAATCCCTTCGGTAAGTGATATTATGCATTTTGCCTTCAATCTTCACACCTCCGAGCACTCTTCTATCAAACTGCCATTTTTTTCGAGGGGGTTATGACTCTACCTCATACTATAAAGCATTTCATGACATTTCCAAAGACAATCTTACGGTATTTCAATATTCTATAATCCTCATGATTGTGTAAATTACAGACGAACCTGGAGCACCAGGTCGCCCGGAGGCGACAGACTGGGATAAGGATCACGTAGATTTGAGATGGACTCCGCCAGCGAAGGATGGCGGATCTCCAATCACCGGCTACGTGATCGAAAAGCGAGAAAAGGGAAGCGGTGGTCGCTGGTTAAAGGCCGCTGAGGTTCACGGACAGGACTGCAAAGGACGTGCTGACAATCTCGACGAGGGAATTGAATACGAATTCCGCGTTAAGGCCGTCAACGCAGCCGGTCCTGGCGAACCTTCAGACGCTAGCAAGGGAGTCGTTACGAAGCCCAGAAGACGTGAGTACATTTTTTTCCTGACTATCATTCGTTGCGTCAGAAATTTCGACGAGATTCTTTCCTGACTTTGTTTTTCGGTCTGTTTTACAGTGGCTCCGAAGATCGACAGACGCAATCTGCGTAATGTGACCGTAAGAGAAGGTGAGCCAATCATGTTCGACGTAAAGATCACCGGTGAACCAGCGCCCGAGGCCGATTGGACACTGAATAACAAGACCATCCAATGGACCAGCTACCGCAGGGTCGACAACGTTCCCTACAACTCCAAGTTCTTTATCGATAAACCAGAACGCAAAGACACCGGAGTTTACAAGATAACCGCAGTCAATCCATACGGCACAGACTACGCCGAAGTAGAAGTAACTGTTGTCTGTGAGTAACGATCGCAATTTTCTCGCGAGTCTTCTAGACCGATGAACGAATTCTTTATGCTCTCGTTTTTGCTACAGCCAAGCCAACTAAACCAGAAGGACCTCTGGAGGTCTCTGACGTCCACAAGGACGGCTGCACGTTGAAGTGGAAGAAGCCGAAGGACGACGGTGGTGAGCCTATCGAAGGGTATGTGGTTGAGAAGTTTGACCCCGAGACAGGAGTGTGGCTACCAGTCCTCAAGACCTTGAGCCCCGAGGCCAAGGTCGAAGGACTCATTCCTGGACACGAGTACAAGTTCCGCGTCAAGGCTCTGAACAAGGAGGGAGAGTCCGAGCCACTCGAGACGTACGGATCCATCATCGCCAAGGATCCATTCAGTGAGTAGATCGATGAACATCTTGCGATTCTCTCGTTCCGAAATTGTCATCGTCACTTTCTACTTCATACAGCCGTACCGTCAGCACCTGGTGCTCCGGAGCCGGTAGACTGGACCGCGAACCAGGTGGATCTCGAATGGAAGGAACCCGTCAGTGACGGAGGATCGCCGATCACAGGGTACATCATTGAGAAGAAGGACAAGTACAGTACGATGTGGGAGAAGGCGCTGGAAACAAGTTCCACAAAACCTGCTGCTCTCATACATGGTTTGGTGGAAGGAAACGACTACCAGTTCCGTGTCATTGCTCTCAACAAAGCCGGACAATCAGAGCCTGGAGATGCTAGCAAGACGTTCACCGCGAAGCCCCGTTACCGTGAGCATCTTTGTCGTAGTTTATTCATCAGTCTCGACAATCAATCAATAATTTACAATTCTTTGCCGTTCAGTTGCTCCGAAGATCGACCGTCGCAACTTGCGCGACGTGACACTTTCGGCTGGTTCTCCACTTAAGTTCGATGCCAACGTTATCGGCGAGCCACCACCACACTGCGAATGGCGTTGCGGTGCGATCCCATTGTACTCTGGAAAGAATGTCCAGATCGACAACATCGACTACAACACCAAGTTGAGCATCCGACCGGTCAAGCGTGGTGACACTGGCGAATACACCGTCACCGCTACCAACCATTCCGGAAAGGATAGTGTCACCATCAACGTCCTAGTCACGGACAAACCAACACCGCCAGAGGGACCACTGCAGGTTTCCGACGTCCATAAGGAAGGGTGCAAACTCAAGTGGAAGAGACCCGAAGACGACGGTGGTACTCCCATCCAATACTACCAAGTCGATAAAATGGACCCTGAAACCGGATGCTGGATCCCGTGTGGACGCTCGACCGAGCCTGGTCAGTATTTTCTTGTCCAAGATTGAAAAATATTGACTCGGAATCGAAAATTATAACGTTATTCTTCATTACAGCGTTTGACGTCGCTGGGCTAACACCTGGCAAGGAATACAAATTCCGCGTCGCCGCTGTCAACGCCGAGGGAGAATCCCAACCGCTTGAAACCGAGCAAACAATAGTCGCTAAGAATCCATTCGGTAAGGTTCCAACTCAAATTGAAGAATAAGATTCCCATTTTCTGTGCACAAATTTTGTCACTCGTGTAGCTGTACAGTGTCGATAATCTAGAGAAAAACCGTCCATTCATTCATTGGTACATTGGTTTACAGACGAGCCCGGTAAACCAGGAAACCTTCAGGCCACAGACTGGGACAAGGACCACGTCGACCTGAAGTGGCAACCACCATCGGACGACGGTGGATCACCGATCACAGGTTACATAGTGGAGAAGAAGGACAAGTACGGTGAATGGGAGAAGGCACTGGAAGTACCAGCTGACCAAACGAAGGCCACAGTGCCAGACCTGATCGAGGGTCAACCGTACGAGTTCCGTGTCCGTGCTGTAAACAAAGCTGGACCTGGAGAAGCGTCAGACGCGACACCGACGATCATTGCCAAGCCGCGTAACCTTGCGCCGAAGATCGACAGAACTTATCTTGAAGACATCAAGATTAAGGCTGGTCAGAACTTCTCGTATGACGCCAAAGTCACGGGAGAACCAGCGCCGACCACCAGATGGATACTTCACGGAAAGGACGTCAGGGCGACGGATCGCGTCAAGGTCAAGAACGTAGAGTACTCGACGGGTCTGAACGTGAGGATGGCGACCAGAGCCGAATCTGGAAAGTACACCATCACCGCGGAGAACATAAACGGCAAAGACATCGCCTACGTGGACGTTATAGTGCTCGACAAACCCAGCGAACCTCAAGGTCCTCTTAAGGTCTCCGATGTTCACGCAGAGGGATGCAAGCTCTCTTGGAAACCACCAGAAGACGATGGTGGCCAACCGATCGACAAGTACGTCGTGGAGAAGATGGACGAAGCTACCGGACGCTGGGTACCAGCTGGGGAAACTGACGGACCAGAGACCGCTCTTGATATCGACGGACTCATTCCTGGACACAAATACAAGTTCAGGGTACGCGCAGTCAACAAGCAAGGAAAATCCGAACCCCTCACCGCGGCGCAGAGCATCGAAGCCAAGAATCCGTTCGGTAAGAATTAATCTCGTCACCCAAGTGTGGGTTTCGTTTCTCTAAACTACACGCTTTTAACACTTGTCTTATTCAATTCCTCAGACGAACCGGGCAAGCCAGGAACTCCAGTCATCAGCGACTACGACACGGACTTTGTCGAACTGCAATGGGCCAGACCAGAAGCGGACGGCGGGTCTCCGATAACAGGATACGTGATCGAAAAACGTGACAAGTTCAGTCCAAACTGGGAGAAATGCGCCGAGGTTGACGGTGACGTAAACCGTGGCAGAGTGAACGACCTGATCGAGGGACAACCGTACGAATTCCGCATTCGTGCAGTGAACAAAGCAGGACCTGGAGAGCCGTCGGACGCTACCAAGCCGCACATCGCACGCCCGAAGAACCGTGAGTAGAATCGAGAATGTGGTTTGTGTTTATTTGTTTCATCGACTGACCTTATTCATTCCGATTTCAGTGGCGCCGAAGATCGACAGGACCGCCCTTCACGACATCAAGGTCAGAGCAGGAGCACTGTTCGACTTTGACGTTCCGGTCATCGGCGAGCCACCTCCAACGAAGGAATGGACTCTGAGAGGCGATTCTCTCAAGTCGAACATCTTCGTGAAGATCGTGAACGAAGATTACAACACTAAGCTGCGTTTGACCGATGCCAAGCGCTCGGACTCCGGCGTCTACACCCTGACCGCGAAGAACATAAACGGAAAGGACGTAGCCACCGTGAACGTGACCGTCCTCGATATTCCACTACCACCGGAAGGACCGCTCAAGGTCGATAACGTGACCAAGAATGGCTGCGACCTCAAGTGGAGGCCGCCCAAGGACGACGGTGGATCAGAGATCCAGTACTACGCGGTCGAGAAGATGGACGCTGAGTCCATGCGATGGGTCCCGGTTGGCGACGCCCCAACCCCTAGCATCCATGTCGACCATCTGATCGAAGGACACGACTACCACTTCCGCGTACGCGCGGTTAACAAGCAGGGAGAATCCCAGCCACTACTCGGCCAGGAGGCAGTCACCGCCAAAGATCCGTACGGCAAACCGGACAAACCTGGTGCGCCAGTCGCCACAGACTGGGACAAGGATCATGTCGACCTTGAATGGGCTCCGCCGAAGAAAGACGGAGGCTCTCCGATCACGGGCTACATTATCGAGAGACGCCCGCGCTTCGGACAGTGGGAGAAGGCCGTGGAAATTCCCGGAAATAAGACCACCGGAACTGTTCCCGACCTAGTGGAGGGACAGGAGTACGAGTTCCGCGTCATTGCCGTGAACAAGGGAGGCCAGGGTGAGCCGTCTGAGGCGTCTCTCCCAGTTACGGCCAAGCCACGTTTCCTGGCACCGACGTTCGACAAGACTCTGCTTGGTGACCTTATCGTCAAGGCTGGACAGAAGATCTCGTACAACATACCGATAGAAGCATCGCCGAGACCAACCGCGACGTGGACCATCAACGGGCAGCCCGTCGAGGCTGATGCTCGCCACGACATTTTCACCACGAACACTGTAACATCGTTCGAAATACCGTTCGCCGTTCGGTCGGATGGAGGAAGGTACGTCCTGACCCTGAAGAACGACCTTGGCACCTTCAGCGCTGGTGCGCACGTCACGGTTCTCGACAAACCATCACCACCGGAGAAACCACTGGTCGCTGACGGCGTGACTAAGGAGAGTTGTCGACTTTCTTGGAGACACCCCGCCGATGATGGTGGCAGCCCCATCCTCCACTACGTTGTTGAGAAAATGGACCTGTCACGTGGAACTTGGTCCGATGCCGGTATGAGCACGAACCTCAATCACGATGTGTCAAGGCTCGTACACAGAAAGGAATATCTGTTCAGAGTGAGGGCCGTCAACGCCATCGGAGAATCCGAACCGCTCGAAACTAACAAGAGCATCATCGCCAAAAACGAATTTGACGAACCCGATGCTCCAGGAAAACCGGAGGTCAATGACTGGGACAAAGACCATGTGGACCTCAAATGGGCTGCGCCAAAGAACGACGGTGGGTCGCCAGTGACCGGATACATAGTCCAGAAGAAGGAGAAGGGCAGCCCGTACTGGGTCAACGCGGTCCACGTACCGGCGAACCAGACCGAAGCCACCGTACCGGAACTGACCGAAGGTCAGGAGTACGAGTTCAGAGTGATTGCGTCGAACACTGCTGGTCAATCAGAGCCCTCGGAACCGAGCGACGCAGTTATTGCGAAGGCGAGATTCTTGGCACCGAAGATCAAAACGCCGCTTCAAGACATCCGCATCAAGGCTGGACTCATCTTCCACGTGGACATCGACTTCGTTGGAGAGCCAGCGCCCGAGGTCACATGGACCGTCAATGGCAAGCCGTTGAACACTACCGAACGCACGACTGTGACGTCGATTGGTTACCACACAATCGTTCACACAGTAGACGCCAAACGATCGGACGCTGGAACCTATCATCTTCATTTGAAGAACGACAGCGGAACGGACGAGGGAAGCTTCGAGATCAATGTTCTCGAGAGACCATCGCCGCCAGAGGGACCTCTGGAGTACGAGGAGATCACCAACCAGTCGGTAACGCTCTCGTGGAAACCCCCCAAAGACAATGGGGGCAGTGAGATCACCGGGTACGTAATTGAGAAGCGCGATCTTACCCATGGCGGAGGATGGGTGCCTGCGGTTAACTACATCAACCCAAGAAACACCCACGCCACTGTTCCAAGACTTCTCGAAGGAACCAAGTACGAGTTTAGAGTATGCGCGGAGAACCTTCAGGGAAGGAGTGATCCGCTGACCACAGAGCGCCCAGTTGTCGCTAAGAACCAATTCGTCGTTCCTGGACAACCTGGAACGCCGGAGCTCGTTGATGCCGACAAGGACCACATCAAGATCAAGTGGTCATCGCCCATCAGCAACGGAGGATCACCCATTATCGGGTATGACATCGAGCGTCGTGACCGAGCCACCGGAAGATGGATCAAGGTCAACAAAGAGCCTCTGAGAGGAAACGAGTACGATGACGATCACGTGACGGAAGGACACCAGTACGAGTACAGAGTATCAGCAGTGAATGCCGCGGGCTCTGGAAAGCCCAGCGATACCTCGTCGGTGATCACTGCCAGGCCGATGAAGGAGAAGCCCAAGCTTCACTTGGACGCTCTTATCGGACGCAAGATCAAGGTCCGTGCTGGAGAGCCGATAAACGTCACCATCCCATTGTCTGGTGTACCAACGCCGAAGATCACCTGGGCCAAGAATGGTTCCAGCCTTCCCGAGAATTACCGTATATCCGTGGAGACAAAGAGCGACAAGACACATCTTCTCGTCGAGAAATCCGTGAGGGATGACGCAGGAAAGTACACGGTAACGGCGGAGAACGAACACGGCAAGGACTCTGCTGACATCGAGGTTATTGTTGTCGACAAGCCTGGAGTACCGAAGGGACCACTTCAGTACACCGCAACAACTCACGAAACTGTTTCTCTGTCCTGGTCTCCACCCACTGACAACGGAGGTTCCGAGATCACCGGATACATCGTCGAGATGTCTGACTATGGTGCGGAGAACTGGAGACAGGTTCCTGGCTATTGCGTCACTACACATTTCACCGCTAAAGGACTCAGCGAGGGAAAACGCTACGTGTTCAGGGTTCGCGCCGAGAACATGTACGGAGTCTCTGAGCCTCTTGACGGAAAACCGGTCGTTGCCAAGAGTCCGTTCGATCCACCAGACGCGCCGAACCAGCCCGAGGTTACTGGCTACACGCCAAACACCTGCAGCCTTGCTTGGGAACCACCAGCGAACACAGGCGGTAAACCGATCACAGGATATTACGTTGAGAAACGTGAACGTGGCGGAGAATGGCTCAAGTGCAACAACTACCCGACCCCGAACACGTCATTCACTGTTCAAGACCTTCGCGAGGGAGGACGTTATGAGTTCAGGGTTATAGCCGTGAACGAAGCTGGACCTGGAGAGCCGAGCAGACCGACTGAGCCTATCACTGCTGGTCATCAACGCAGAAGGCCAGACGCTCCCGAGCCTCCAAAGCCGGATAGAGTGACGAAGGACTCTGTAACACTGTCGTGGAGACCACCGAGAAACGATGGTGGAGCTAAGATCAGAGGCTACATCGTCCAGAAGAAGGCTAAGGGCGACGACGATTGGTCGGATGTCAACGGAGCACCGATTTCGTCGACCGTTTACACCGTGCCGAAACTCACCGAGGGTGAGGAATACCAGTTCAGGATCGTAGCGGTGAACGACGTTGGCAACAGCGAGCCCAGCCGTCCTAGCAACAGCATTTTGATGGAGGAGCAGCCCAACAAGCCTGTCATGGACTTGGGAGCCGTTAGAGACATCACGGTTCGTGCTGGAGAGGACTTCTCCATCCACGTGCCGTACATTGGATTCCCCAAGCCAACAGCCACCTGGTTTGCCAATGATAACATCAAGGACGAGTCGGACCCACGTGTCCACCAACAACTGGCCGACGACTACGCCAGCTTTGTCGTCAAGAACTCTAAACGCTCGGACTGCGGACAGTACAGATTGCAGTTACGTAATCCGTCTGGATTTGACACCGCGACTATCAACGTTAAGGTCCTCGATAGACCATCACCACCACAAAATCTACGCGCCGATGAATTCGCCGGCGACGCTCTCACTCTCTACTGGAGTCCGCCTAAGGATAACGGAGGCGCTGACATCACGAATTACGTCATCGAAAAACGTGAACCTAGATCGCCAACGTGGTCCAAGGTCAGCAGCTACGTTACCACGCCTTTCGTGCGCGTTAGGAACCTCACAATTGGACACGAATACGAGTTCCGTGTCATGGCTGAGAACCAGTACGGCACTTCTGATCCAGCCATGACCATCGATCCGATCCGTGCTAGACATCCGTTCGATCCTCCAGCAGCGCCTGGAACACCGAACGGCGTCGATTCGACCGAAGACAGCATCACCATCACATGGGCCAGACCCAGACACGATGGAGGATCACCGATCACCGGCTACGTCATTGAGAGACGCCTCGTCGGCGAGGACAAGTGGGTCAAAGCGACTCAGGCTCATATTCCAGACACAACATACAAGGTCTTGAATCTCATCGAAAACCACGACTACGAGTTCCGCGTCGCGGCAGTCAACGCCGCTGGTCAAGGACCATGGAGCTCAGGTTCCGACGCCATCAGAGCCAGTGCCCCTTCGTCTGCTCCCAAGATAACGAGTGACCTCAGTATTCGCGATATGACCGTTATCGCTGGCGAACCGTTCACCATCACGGTGCCTTACACTGGTAACCCGATACCTAAACCAAGCTGGACGATCAACGGAGAGGAGGTGCTCACCGGGGACAGGATTAAGTTCGATACTTCGAACGTTTCTTCCCAGTTCATCAACAAGAAGGCCAAGAGAAGTGACACCGGAAACTACACCATCCAGCTCACTAACAAGGTCGGATCGGACTCGGCATCGTGCAAAGTACTGGTTGTCGACAAACCGTCACCTCCTCAAGGTCCTCTCGATGTATCTGACATCACACCAGAGACCTGCGCACTGTCTTGGAGACCACCGTTCGACGATGGTGGATCACCGATCACCAACTACATCGTGGAGAAGCTGGATCCAGCCGGTATTTGGTCTAAGATCAGCAGCTTCGTCCGAAGCACGCATTACGACGTGATCGGTCTTGAGCCGAACAGGAAGTACAACTTCAGGATTCGGGCTGAGAACCAGTACGGAGTTTCGGACCCACTGGAAGCCGACGAACCGATCATGGCCAAGTTCCCCTTCACTGTACCGGATCCTCCAGGTACACCGAGAATCAGCGACTGGGATACGACGAACGTTACCCTCCACTGGGACCGCCCCAGGTCAGACGGAGGATCTCGAATCCAAGGATACAAGATCGAGTTCAGAGACCCAGCCGACGACATGGCGTGGCGAATTGCGAACGATTATCTCGTCAAGGACAACACTTTCGTTTGCTACAACCTTGCAAGCGGTCACGAATACGAGTTCCGCGTGCGTGCAAAGAATGCTGCTGGATGGAGCAAGCCGAGCATACCTTCGTCCGCCTTCAAGCTGAAGAGCAAATTCAACGTACCATCATCTCCTGGAACACCCCAGGTCACCAAGGTCGGCAAGAACTACGTGGACCTCAAGTGGGAGCCACCGCTAACGGACGGCGGAAGCCGCATCACCGGCTACATAGTAGAGAAGCGAGAATGCGGAAGTGCCCAATGGATAAAGTGCAACGACTACAACGTCATGGACACGGACTACACCGTGCTTCACTTGATCGAACGTGGCGACTACGAGTTCAGAGTCTTTGCCGTGAACGCAGCCGGAAAGTCAGAGCCAAGCTCTTGCACCATGCCAGTGAAGATCTGCGAGGTCGAAGGCGGAGAGAAACCCGAATTCCTACGATCATTGACCAACCAGATCGTGGCACTCGGAAAGACACATGTCTTCGAGTGCCAGGCCACTGGAAAACCTATGCCGGTTGCCAGGTGGCTGAGGAACGGTCGCGAAATTCCACAGGGTGGAAGATTCAGGACCGAGTCCTTCGACGGCATCTTCAGACTCGTTATATCCGAGGTCATGGAAGCCGACGACGGCGACTACGCCTGCCAGGCCTCGAATCCTCTTGGAATGTCGACAACTTCGGCCAGGCTGAAGATCGGAACTCCACCCAGGATCGAGCGCATGCCGGGTGACCAGTACCTCCCCGAGGGAGACAACACCAAAATCAAGATCTTCTACAGCGGCGATCAGCCCATGGAAGTCTCCCTCACGAAGGACGGTCAGAAAATCGACGAATCCGTACACGTCAAGTACACCGTCTTCGACGAGTACCTCATTATCTTCATCAAGGACATCAAGAAAGATGACGGAGGTGTGTACAACCTCACCATCAAAAACGACAGCGGAAGTGTCAGTGCTGCCTTTACAGTCTACATCACCGGTCTTCCTGGACCGCCAATCGGACCTCTCGAGGTTTCCGACATCAGCAAACACACGTGCACGCTGAATTGGCATCCACCGAAGTACGACGGCAGTCTCAAGATCACGCACTACGTTGTGGAGCGTCGTGACATCAGCCACTCGCACTGGATCATCGTGTCGTCCTTCTGTAAGGACACTACCTTCACCGTCCAGGGACTAACAGAGGGCCAGGAGTACCTCTTCCGCGTGATGGCCGTGAACGATAACGGCATGGGACCACCACTTGAGGGAACCAACCCGATCAAGGCCAAGGCTCCCTTCGATCCACCCTCCGCACCCGGAACACCAAAGGTCATTGAGATCGGCGGTGACTTCGTCAATCTGTCTTGGGAGAAACCAGAGAGCGACGGTGGTGCTCGTATCCAAGGTTACTGGATAGACAAGCGCGAAGTTGGAGGACAGACATGGCAGCGCGTCAATGTTCTGATCAGCCTTACCAACCAGGTGAACATCACAAACCTCATCGAAGGAAGACAATACGAGTTCAGAGTATTCGCACAGAACGAGGCTGGCCTCAGCCCGGAGTCGAGTGCGTCGACGTCGGTCAAGATCAAGGACCCGCAGGCGGCCACACCCCCGGAGATCATCAAGCCCCTCAGAAACCAGAACTGCATACAGAACCACAACGCTCACTTCCAGTGCAGCATCAGCGGCTCCCCGAAACCGACCATCACATGGTTCAAGGGCGCTCGTGAGATCGGAAACGGTTGCCGTTACCGCATCTACACCGAGGGAGAGGTCTGCAATCTGGTCATCAACGACGTCTTCGGCGAGGATGCCGACGAGTACATTTGCCGCGCGGCTAACAAGGGAGGAATCAAATCCACCAAGGGTGAACTATTTATCATGACTCCGCCCAAGCTCAACGTACCACCGAGGTTCAGGGACACCGCCTTCTTCGACAAGGGCGAGAACGTCGTCATCAAGATTCCATTCACCGGATACCCGAAGCCCAAGATCACCTGGGTGAGAGAGGGAGAAACGATCGAGGCCGGAGGCCATTACGCCGTCGAGGTCAAGGAGAGACACGCCGTCCTCACCATCAGGGATGGCAGCAAGATCGATTCTGGACCGTACCGCATCACTGCAGAGAACGACCTCGGCCAGGATTCAGCCATCATCAAAATCCAGATCAGCGACCGCCCGGACCCCCCGCGGTTCCCGCAAGTCGCGAACATCGGCCACGATTCTCTGGCACTCACATGGAAGCCACCGCTATGGGACGGTGGAAGCAACATCACGAACTACCTCGTCGAGAAACGGGAACATCCGATGACCAGCTGGATCAGAGTTGGAAGCACGAGGTTCTGCACCATGGCTGTGACCGCGTTGAGTGCGGGACATCAGTACGAGTTCCGTGTCTCTGCGGAGAATGTTTACGGCCGTAGCGACCCCAGCGAGGTAACCGGACTCATTACCACCAAGGACTCAGGAAAGAAACAGTTCAAGAAGAAGGAATACGAGGTCGACGAAACCGGCAAGAAGATCCGCGGCCGCAGCGACGAGAAGGTCAAGGACTACGATCAGTACGTCTTTGACATTTACAGCAAGTACGTTCCTCAGCCGGTCGAAATCAAGAACACTTCCGTGTACGACAAGTACGACATCCTCGAGGAAATTGGAACCGGTGCTTTCGGAGTTGTACATCGTTGCCGCGAGAGAGCAACTGGCAACATTTTTGCCGCCAAGTTCATACCAGTTTCTCACGTTATGGAGAAGGAATTGATCAGGAAGGAGATCGATATCATGAACCAACTCCATCATCACAAGCTCATCAATCTCCACGATGCCTTCGAGGACGACGACGAGATGGTCCTCATCTTCGAATTGTGAGTAATCGAGGCTCCAGCAAACGAGCGAAACTAATCTCATCCCGTTTTACAGCTTGTCGGGTGGCGAACTCTTCGAGAGAATCACATCCGAAGGATACACCATGTCCGAGGCTGAAGTGATAAACTACATGCGCCAGATATGCGAGGCCGTTAAACACATGCACGAGAAGAACATCATTCATCTTGGTCAGTGTTTCTTCTTCTTGATCGAAACAAGGGGGATATTTCAGAGTGTAATTTTTGCATTCTTCTTTCCCCAGACATCAAGCCAGAGAACATAATGTGCCAGACACGCAACAGCACCAACGTCAAGCTCATCGACTTTGGATTGGCTACTAAACTGGACCCCAACGAAGTAGTCAAGATCAGCACAGGCACCGCCGAGTTCGCCGCTCCTGAGATCGTCGAAAGAGAACCAGTCGGTTTCTACACAGACATGTGGGCCTGTGGTGTCCTCGCATACGTTCTGTGAGTATCCATGATACGATTACCAATTTTGTCGACAACCCTTACTCACAATCGCGTAAACTTCGCACAGTTTGAGCGGTCTGTCTCCATTCGCTGGCGACAATGACATCGAGACCTTGAAGAACGTCAAGGCCTGTGACTGGGACTTTGACGAAGAATCCTTCCGCGAAGTTTCGGAAGAGGGAAGAGACTTCATCAAGAGATTGCTCGTCAAGAACAAAGAGTGAGTTGTGGTTTGAATTGATAAACTGTGATGCAGAGAAAAGAGGCGGTTTCTAACTCGACGTTCCTGTGATCCATAGGAAGCGTATGACTGCCCATGAGTGTCTCTTGCACCCATGGCTCACCGGAGACCACAGCAACCGTACCAACCCGATTGCCAGCAGCCGCTACGTCAGCTTCAGAGACAAGCTTCGCGCGAAATACGACAACTGGTCTAAGTACGTCCTGCCGATTGGCCGGCTCGCGGAATATTCTGCGCTCAGAAAACTCCTCATCGAAAAGTACAGGATATACGATTCATCCTTCGGTGAGTAACTCGGCTTCGCAAGATTGGAGTGACGATGATCACTTACTGACCCTTTCTCTCCTCCTTGTGCAGACCGCAGGCAAGCTGCACCAAGATTCGTCATCAAACCACAAAGCGCGTTCACCTACGAGGGCCAGAGCGTGAAGTTCTACTGCCGCGTCATCGGCGTAGCAACGCCAACCCTGACCTGGTCCCACAACAACCAGGAGCTCCGCCAGTCGGTGAAGTTCATGAAGCGTTACGCCGGCGATGATTATACCTTCGTCATAAACAGAGTGAAGCTGGAGGACAGAGGAGAGTACATCATCCGTGCGGAGAATCACTACGGTTTCAGGGAAGAAGTAGTCTTCTTGAACGTCCAGCGTAAGTGGCGCATTGCTAGTGACTCTCACTCGTCCAACAACCTCCGGTCCTAATGATAGATAGACCTTCTTGTTCCAATCAGCTCTGCCCAAGGAGACTCCGGTATACAGGCCCGAGATCGCCCCGGTCCGTACGCGAGAGCCATTCCGCTGGACCTTCTGGCAGGAAGTTAGCGAGAGCGCACCAAGTTTCACCTTCCTTCTCAGACCTCGTGTCATGCAGAGCAGAGACACTTGCAAGCTGTTGTGTTGTGTGAGTGGCAATCCATCGCCGACTGTCAAATGGTACAAGGACAAGCACGAGCTTTCCAAGTACGAGTACACCATGACGCACAGCGACGGTGTTGTGACGATGGAGATCGTTGACTGCAAGCCGGAGGACAGTGGCAAGTACCGATGCATCGCAACCAACTGTCATGGAACCGATGAAACCAGCTGCGTCGTTATCGTCGAAGGTGAGTCCAGAGATCCGCTAACTCGAGTCAGACAGAGTCTAACTGTCTACAGATGCTTAAGACAAGCTATACACGCCTACACTGCGATAAACCTTTTGATTAAACAAATACAAACGCAGATACATGTCACATGATGATCATTTGCTTTTTGGTGCTTTTATTATTATAGGAACCGGCGAGACCGAGCAGCAAGCTAAACTAGCACACGACCTCCTATACTCCGGAGGTACTTACAATTTTTGTGTCTTGTAAACGCTGGTTAATGTCCGTTTTGGTATAGGGCTTTGAAAATAAACGAATGATCTTCCAATCGATCGATGATCCGAAACGTCCATTAATCGATTAATTTCACAGCCTCAGTTCATAATCTTGTTTCACCTATTCTGAATTTCTATTGCCTTTGATTTGATACTAACAAGTAAGAATCATTTGCGAGAAATAATTGTCTTAATTAACAGGGTTTTGTAATTGTTTTTTTAGTTTTTTGTTATTTCATTGTCAGTTGTCACCAGGATTTTACTGGCAGTTTCGATATCGACGAATTAAATGTATTATTGACAACAATGACTGTTTCAATCACAGACCGAAAGTTCATCGAACAGCCGATAAAACCGGCGCCACCACCGGTGGTGATTGTCCGCAAGTCGAGCTACAGCAGTTCTAGCATAAACCAATCATCGACCGCCCGACAGAGCTCGGCAAACTACAGCTCCACTTCGCGCTCGTCAAACTACAACAATGGAACGAGTTCGAGCAGTATTAGGCAAAACTCGTCATCTTTAAAGGTAACAGTTCTCGATCAAATATCAAGTCAAAGGGAGTCAACTAATCGTCAATCTTTGTCTACTCTAGTCAAATCTCGAAACGAGCAGCCTGAGCAGAAACGAAACTGCATCGGCTGACAAGAGGACGATCAAAAAGTACGGAAGCAGACTCGACACGACCGGAAGTCCCTCGAGATCCCGAAGCGCAACCAAGGAACTTATCCGTGAGTATAAAATGACCCGAATATAATAATCCTCGGATTGAATGTTTCAATATTGTGATAATGTTTATTTTACGTCCATCCAGTCCCGCCAGACGATTCAATGTGCGGCCCAGAGTTCATCAAGAAATTGAACGACCTGACCGTAAACGATGGAGAACAGCTTGAACTGTCCGTCAAAATTAGGGGCGATCCAGAGCCCCAAGTGACGTGGTCCAAGAATGGAAAGGTAGGAAAGGAAACTGACATTTCGAGTCTTTTGCATCGTTTTTCGGTTGACTATAGTTAAGGTGAAATGAAAGTCACGTGACCTCGATATGATTTACACTTGGATATTTCAAACGCTATTTTCTCAGCCAAAACACATTCGATTGATGTGAAATTGATATCAGTGACGTAGAAAAACTGAACGAAGGGCTTGCCAATCGTGGATTTTCGAAAATCGAAAGACATAATCAGAATTTTGTGTAACAATATTGTTCTGTAACCCAAGGAGGTGCTGCCCCCGTGGAGAGAGGCAGCACTTCCTTGGATTACAGAACAATATTTAAAAAACACTGTTGTTACGTCTCGATATTCGAAAATCCACGATTGGCAGGCCCTTCATTCAGTTTTTTT
>JAFFZH010014949.1:86836-100796 GCA_018420115.1 Euura saliciscinereae | reverse complement strand
TGCGCATGGAAACTGCCGTAAAAAGTCTTTCCCAGGCAGTTCTAAAGTTACTGTCAAAATGTGAGACTTGGGAGACGTTGGAAAGTGACTTTTTTTTCTACTTTGTGGCAGAAACAACGTTTTTTTTTTATTGCCCTGAGAAAATAGCGAATCCTGGTTTCCCCAACGGGGCACCGGAGTACCGGACAACTGTGTTAATACCGACGGCGTTTTCGTCTAATAGTCTTCGTCTATGACGTCTGGGGGGTGAAGTAAAACGGCATGCTCCACTTTCCAGTTCCATTCTGGACACTGGCACCTCCGCACCCCAGATGCTATCGCCGCATGCATGCATATAGAGCCGCGGTCCTATCTCCCCGGCCAGCCGGACAGCCAGAGTGACTCATGGCGGATTACAGTGATTGCTTGTTTATGGTCATTAACATCCTAGTGCGGTTGCCATAACCGCGTACGCGTCACCCATTGTCCGGTGTTGGATCGTTTGGGATAATCGATCGGGGTCGAAGAAAAGCGGTTAGACTTAACCGCGGTGTCGTGGATTTATTGCAGTTTTGGCAAAGATTCAAGTGTCCCTGGTATCGAACGGAGACCATGAGAATCGCGAGCGATCGAGACTAGGCGGTCCTACGGCGCAGGCCTCGAGCATTTAACCAGTTGATTGATGGAATGGGCTTTCAGAGGTACGACGACCGGACTGCAATTATACAACCAGCGCCGCATTGTCCGGTGCACAGATCGACCGTTCTCACCGGAGCTGAGCACGAACAGTGTGGCAGTAACACTAATACGGGACCGACGCTCGACGTCGCCGTCCCAGAGCCACGCAACATCAATATCAACCCCGAAACCCGAAACCCCTTGATTGCCTCATTGGACGGCATTATGTTACCGCCATTATCATAATTCAGTGATTTTTACCGATACGGTCACTCGCTTGTCCACCAGCCCGTGCCGGCCACCGATCCTGCCAATACATTCACCCATCCCCGTGCACTGTTAAATAATCAACGGGACACCAACCCACAATTTTTACAAAATTTACAACCCGTTCAGGGTGCCGATGTCAACGGCTCAGTTGTTGACGATCATTTGCACGATATTAGACATTTTTGTTTCCTTATTCGATAATTTCTATAATAAGGTAAACGGCCTGGTTTCTCACCCCTCGGCCTTTTTCTTTTTCACTTTATCCTACAATACCAGGGTTGATGAAAAATGATCATCAAGTAGGCAAGTTGGACCATTTAGTGTACGCTTTAGTCCAAAATCTCATCCAAAAACGCATTACTGATGACTAAAATAATACACCACGACGTACTCTTCAAATTCGTTGGACTGACATAGGATAGAGAATACGTGGTATCACGTCATTATTCAGTGTAACTAGCCCACTTCATTGACTCGTCAAATTTGAGTATTGTGAGAAAAATGGTGACTGAATTTCCGCAGGACTATGATAACCTTTGGATGACGACGTTGGCTGTATGATGTATAATCGAGTGACAGGTGGATAGGGCTCGGGTAACATAGTATAATATGATAATAACGCCCACCGCGAGGCGAACGGGTATAATTGTCGAGCATAACTCAGGGCGGAACACCCCGACGTTGGACGGGTCTGATCTACGTCTTTGCAATCCCAAACGTAGCTGCCCACTCCGACGCGGTGTTCGTGGGGTCGGGGAAAAAGAAGCGGTCGCGTAGATACAATCGATACTCGCGTCCCGACGATTTACTCATCAGACGCGCGCGTGTACACGCGGTTTAATACGGTCCGAGTCAATCATCCGTGGTGCGTTTAGAGAGAGGGAGAGACAGAGAGGGCACCCACCTCATCCCTCCGCGGAGGGCGCACGGACGGTGTAGCGAGGTAATCACTCGGTGATGTAGTCGCAGCGTCGCGACGCCCCACAGGCACACTGGCGCACCGGCACCCGCTCACGGCTCATGCCCATGCCGCAACGCGTGAGTATTAGACCGATTGACTGCCGGACGTGGGACGTACGTGCGGGACGGCAACACGTGTAACATACTGCCGCCATGTATCTCCCTTCGTCGACGTGTTTGCGCTAGGCAATGGTCACAGAGACCGAACGCGTGACGAGTACTTATCCACTTGGATAAATGGGGGCTGGTACTTTTGACGTTTTTTCAACATAATATGATAATCAAGACATTCAGATATCCCCGAATATCCAAGTCCACGAAAGTAAATCGCAAAATACAGCTTCTTGGCGGAATTCTACACGTGATTCCGCACAGATAAGTCCGAAAATATTTTGTATTTATACTGAAAAATGAAGGAATGGCATGGTTTCTACGAAATTACTATCATGACTTCGTAGAAATCATGCCATTCCGTCATTCTGCAATAGATTCAAAATATTTGTGCACGTGTCTGTTCAGAATCATTAGTAGAATTCCGCCAAGAAGCTGTTTTTTCGCGATTCACTTCTGTATGTACTTGATATTTGGAGATACCCACGAATGTCGGTAACACTCGACCATCTTAAACCATTCCATGTTTTTTTCTAAAATTCTACTCAGTAAAAAACTATTTTTTTCCACTCAATTCGGAATTTTTTAATTTAAAAAACTGAAATTAATACGGGATCAAATTGTAAGCTTCAAATAAGGGTGATAAATGGTGAAACCGAACGTTTCCGAGTAAATTGAACCTTATTTGACGCTTGAAATTTGATCCTGTGTTAGATAATTTCAGTTTCAAAAAATTAGAAAATTCCGATTTAGTGGAAAAAAATAGAAAAAAAAATTGGGCCCACGTTTTCCTAAACGGGGGCTGTTTTGTATCATCCACTGGATTTTCCAGAATTTCTTCAGATTTTTAAAAAGGTGCATTCTCAATCAACTTCGAAAATTCATAACAAATTAGCGGTTTGAAAAAAAAATCTGAAAAAATTTAGGACGCGTTTTTTACTGAGTAGAATGTTAGAAAAAAACATGGAATGATTTTGAGATGGTCGGGGTTTAACACTGGTCGAGTTGGCGTGGAATGCCCCATATACAGGGTGAATTCCTAATGACTCGTTGGCTAGAATCGAGAAATGAGCATTCGGACACTTTAATTGGTCCAGAAATGTCTGAAAGCTTGTTTTACGATTCTAAAAAACCATGTGGTAGCGAATTTCATCGAAATCCATTCAGAATTTTGTTATTCAAACAATTCGGAAAGTATAACCGGAGCGATCTAAGCCAGAATCGAATCGATACAATGATTATAGTTCAGCTCGCGGGGTTCTTAAATCCTCTGAAAAAGCAAAATCGTATCCCCACTGAAATTCGTGGTGCCCCGTCTCGGCCGACTTACCCCGTGCTGCCGCAGCATCCCCTATGCAGCTTTATGAGGCATGGTGATAATCTTGATATTTTTCTTCCATCGTCGACTATGTGATACGGAGTTTCGATTATGAATAATATCGCGTGTATCCATAGTTTGAGTATTTCGTAAAACGCGGGGGAACCCATAGAGTCGTGGAACTACCTATTTTATAGTGATGCGACAAAAATGTAAATGCGATCGCGATTTCGCGGTATAAATCTTCGGTTAATGTGTAGAGAGAAGAAGACCGAGGAGAGAAGAGAGGAGTGAGGAGAGTTCGGTTCGTATACCGTAGTCGGGCGTTCATTAGGAATCTTCACCGTTCTCCGTTTCTCCACGTTTCTCCGTTTCTCCCCCCGCGACTCCCTCCACCCCCATACCGTAGGCGAAGGAAACAGTAGGATAGAAGGAAGGAGGGAGAGGCGATAGATCACGCGGGCGGCAGCGCTCCTTCGAAAAACATCCATAAAATCCAGTAGGGCGGACTCAGCGACAATAAACTCTACATATAAATCTAGTCGGCTGACGCCGTGATACGCTGATGGCGAGCACGATAATCTCTGAGAATGCGTTTCCCCTTTATTCCCCCCCTCCGGCCTCTTCACAGCCCTTCGAAACACCCAGCCTGTATAGTCGCATCGGCGTCAGGCGTATCGTCAACGTCAATGTGTGCAGAATTAATAGCGCACTGATTAATCCTGGCTGTGGGTCAGAGGAACTGTGTAGCTGGAATTAAAGTCTCACCGTCGAGGGGTTCAGCGTCTCCCGCGTATCTCTAACAGTAATTCACCGCCCCGTGGGCTGCCCGTTTCCTAAATGCTCCTAACTCCTATTCCTTGGCTGGATTGAACAATGGCGCGTGAAATTTCAACTTTGAACCCACGGAGGGGGCCGTGGGGGCCGCTGGGTCGCGTAATTTAATTATTCACTCGAGAGCCAAGACTCGGTAAGATGTAAGATCTCGAACTGTGTTATTCGTTCTTGAATCGGTCTTGCGAGGTTTAATGCGATTAGAACTATCCCACGGGCTGCAGAGGACACGCAACGCGAAGATGGAAATTATATCGGGGACGAATTCGTCATAGGTGGGTGTCATTTTGCCGATAAATCGCTAACCTTCGCTAACTAGACAGAGCAGCACTCAATTATTACCGTCAGACTTCGTGTAGTTTGGCGCGTACCAACTACTCGACACTTGGCACCACTCCTGGTATCAACCCGGTACCTCAGACCCGAAACTAAACACTTTACGAGCAGGTTGACTGCGCGTCAACCCCGATGAGTGTCAGACGTGTGCAACAAGCTTACACAAAATTTCATCCCATTAGCGACGTCGTCGAGACAAATTGCCGAATAACGTGTTGATCGGGAATCTGCATCCCATCATCGTGCTACGTCTCGAAGGAAGGATATTTTTCACCGATCCACGTATGAGATGAAAAGCGCCCGAAGATTTCTCCAAGGTATAAAACGATGGATGGTGAATTATATATCGGACGGTGAATTGGATAACGTTTCGAGATATGCAGGCAGTCGTACGTCGGACCCATTTGTGGTGGGAAACAATTGCACTTGGTCGTTTTAAACGGACACTTAGGGTGCTTAACGGCGGGGTCGTTTGTTTTCAGTTAAGACAAGACCCGTTTCGCGGTCTTTGCGTAGCAGATGCCCATGAGGTTGGTCAAAAGTGTCGAAAAACCTATTTGACCGTTAATTCGTATCGTAGCTACGCGGTGTTCGGTATCAGAGGCAATTAGCCGGGGACTCCGTGCACCGCTTAGGGCACACATGCGGCGTTTTGATCGCAACGCGATATCAAATCAATAAACAAGAATGCGATAGCGATCTGCGATACCTGTACGGCTGGGCATACACTAAACGTGGAACGTGCCTCAAGGTTTTCGGAGTTCAATTAATGCTAATGAGATAATTCATGATTAGTTGTGTATTTTGTCGTTGTTTCTTTTGGTAGTAACTCGGTTCTGTATTTTCGAAACCTCGTCCCTGGGTCCCTGGATCCGGAGCTTTTGAGGCGGATGGAGAAACGCGAGGCGAAATAAGCGGCCACGGGAATAAAGAGGGCATGGATTAAGAATGCTTCCTCGGAGACGAGTTATAGTCGCTTCCTTCCCGTAGTTGGAATTAATCGGCCATTCCGGAGGCGATGCATTAACAGAGACACAGAACGAGTCCGCCACCCACAACCCCGACCCTGGAAAACGAAAAACTAAAACGTAGAGCAACAATTTCGGACTTTGGAGCCGGAATCGTCAATCTGAGTTCCTCAAGTTTCTCTTTTTCTTTCGCTCCTTTCTCGTACTAATCTTGAAATTAGAATTTTTCTCTTCTCTTCTTCCTCGTTTTGGGGGCTGAGGGTGGTTTTCGTTCTTTGGACTGTGGAATCGGGATCTAGAGCCGACGTCTTGCCGCTGGAGTTGGAGCTTACTCGGGGATTACAAAAATGAGAAACTCGAAACTGGAAACAGCGTAAGACGCGGTAGCAGTACCACAGTCGTTATCCACCCTGTGAAGCACACAATAGGAAATTTTGATACGTGCTAGGCATTTCTAGAGCCCCTTGTGTGTATTCGGTTTACCTCGTACCTAAGGGGATGGAAGAGTCGGAGGCAAGAGACGCGGGAGGAGGCGGGTGGCAGGTGGTGTGAGAGTGAATGCAAATACCCTCAGTTTGTGTATAGGTACGTGGGAAGGCCAAAACTTGCGAGAGAGAGCTAATTACAATCTTGACTTCACCCCGGAGCTTCATAACCTGGAACGGCCACCACCCGCCACCTAACTTTTTGGCTTATTGTCTTTACATACTGTCCACTAGGGATATCTTACCCCGCTTGTACCTCTATTATACATAGCTATACACCCGAAGCCGCAGGTCGAGAACACCTCGCTCCTCCCTCAAAGTTGAAAGTCCAGACAGAACCTCGACTCCTCTCCTGCATTCGTAACGACCCCCGGTACCTACCCTCCTTTTCACTATTTATTTTCACAAATTTATTATACCCACTTCGTATTAAGAGACACTGGCTTCCATCCTGAGATACAATTATGCAATCGCTTCACTCGCATGCTGATTGATTTCATCATTCATCGATCGTGTTGGTCGAATGTCAACTTTAACATGAGAAACTCTGGTTTCTGACCCCTTCGCCTTCTTTTTCGCTTCATTCTACAATAGCTGATGAAAAGTAAAAAATTATTATCAAACTATCATTGAAGACGATCATCTTTTCAATGTATATTCAGTGAATAAAGATGATCGTCCATTGCCTAAGAAGTATCAATTCATCTACATGAAAACTGTACGGTCCTTCCGTTCTGATTCGGATAAAGAATGATTCAAGCTTCAGAGGATGCTTCGCACGCACTTTCATTTCTAGTTTGTTTAAATTTCAATTCCCAGAGGATCGCATGTGCTGTAACAATATTTCAATCGGACGTGTATCGTCAGATAAAAACCGCGTGCGAAGTTTAACTTCGTCCCAAAGAGAAGAGTTATTTATTTTCCGCTTGTGAAATTAGCTCGATTCAATTGAGGTTATTAAATCACGCCGTTGATCCAGGCGTCAATGTATTCACTAATGGGCCAGAAGCTCTTTATAGCTATCGTTTCACGCCTAGCGAAACGAACGCGCGTCTCACGCATTATTATTCCGAGTGATCGTGTGTACGCGACTACAGTGCGCTAATTATATCTTGATGATGGATTATTTCCGCGCGAAAGTCACGCACCTGAACAATACTTGGTTACATCGAGTATGGTCGATGCAAATTATCGCCCACAATTATTGCGAACACCCTCGTGTATGATAATCCGATCGTTCCCGCCTAACAAACCATCGTACCGTTGCAATCTGTTCGCATGGTGTACATTTGAGAAAACACACTTGTTATTTGGTCGTTGTTCAACCGAGTTGCCCACCGGAAGTTGAGACCTGCGATACTAATTGGCGGTGTCTAATGCGTTCTTTGATAACAAACAGAGACGAATTAACGTATAAGTCGAGCATAATTCCATAAACCTGAAAATAAGCCTGAACTAAGCTGGGAATAAGCTGGCTACAATTTCGCAAACATCTGTCCCGGGAAATCTCGCGGGACAGATTGTCCACCGGCAAAACCATCACCGAAGCTAAGTAGCCAGTCATCACCGAGATCCGCAGCTGTCCGCTGCCTCCTTGTCGATGGACCGAAATACAAAAAAAAAGAAATCGAGGTTGTTCAAGATCCTCTACCGCACCGTGGGTGGCAATAATGTTACCCTATCCGATTTCCGGATCCAAAAGAAACCAAAGAAGACAAGTTCACGATCTGCTCTTGTGACACGATGGAGGGTATATATAATGTAATGTCGTGTACCAAATCCTTCAGGTCTGTGGGCTGAGTGTCGCGACATTTTTCCGTGTCAGTTATATTTGAGTCGCATTCAAGAAAAAAGTTGCGTAACTCGTATTTCGATTCCGTGGGACTAAATTCTAGCACAGCGATGCTTCTTTCACTTCCACTTTGATCTGTCGTCCGTCGTCAGCGGTACAACCGGCTAAAACTCACGGGCGTCAACATCGTACCGTGATGCCGAGCCAATTTATGATAATGAATCCGAAGATTTATCGCAGGTTCTCCCAGCCCCAGAAGCGCGACGAAATTAGAATTGGCGCTGAAGCGCCGCAACCGCTGGCTGCCCGCTTCTCAACGTCCGTCTGTCTCGACACTCGACATGCCTTTTCGTTCTGATAGGAATGCAGAAGAAGCTTTCCTTTACCACCATTGGCTTCGATCAGAAGAAACTTTTTCGATTATACGATGGCGAAAAAGAATAGTGATGACGATCGTTCTTCATAAACAAAAAATCAGACAGTGTTTTCTAGGTACCACATAGAGCAACACGTTTCAGATCAATAGAAACACACTTGTGCCAAATGCGGAGGAAGAACCGCCTGTCAGATTGTAACAGTGCGTTAGAGAATAGTGAGGTGGGCAACGATGCACTCCCAGCCCCTTCTAGCATGGAGCCGTTGATTGCGAGTCGTAAGGAAAATGTGTAATTAGAGGAAAATTTGGTAGTGTTTTCACAGCAGTTCGTAGACAGTCCAGGTATGAGGCCGCATCTAAAGAGAAACGATACGTTATAAGTCCCGTAGTTCCATTCAGCTACGCTAATGAAACGTAGTAGAAATATCTCGGTCGTTTAATTAGAAGCAATAAACGGAAAGGAGTTCAATTGCCTGGTGTATCCGCGTACCATCGCCCATCGCCCCAAGAGTCGTTTACCGTCTGGTGAAAATACCCTACCTCGTTCTTAACGCTGCCAGGAGAACCTCTTTCCAGCGGTCTTCGTGCTTCGCCGAAGTCGAGAATATCACCTTCCTCGAGGACTTACAGCCCACCGCTGTATAATTCTAACTTGGTAACTCTAATATTTAAAACCCAAACCACTACGGTTCTTTCGAGGGAATACCGGGTACCGGGTACACGGTTCCGAGGAACCAAGTATTCGATAAGTATATCTCTCCTATGTAGAAGAGAGTAAGAGGTTGTTAACATTTCACGAGACGACGGGGCTCCTCTCTAATTTAGCATGCACAGACAACCCTGTGACAAGACTCCGTTACTTCGTCCCGGGGGTGTAAAGGATAGCGCTGTATAAAAGACGACCCGTTGCATTCATAACGAATAGATTTCCGGTTAAGTTGGAACTCGAACCCGAAGACTCTTGTCCGGCATAGCCGCGTCATGATCTAATCAAGAGACCCCGGTGCTTGCCTCTGTATCTCCGGGTAATCCCATTAGCCTTCCTCGTCGTGTAGAAACGTGAACGTGGACGAGGTGGAGCCGGAGTCGGAATCGGCAAACGATTCGGTAATTTTTCCTCCTCGCTCGCTGTGTTTTATTTGGCGTTTGGTGGCTTGGCACTGGTTTCGAACCGCTGCCATCAGGCAATAGGACGTGAGGTAGTTGATGATCATGAAGGGAGGAGGGTCGCCCTGAGGAGACAATGAACGTGTCCGGTGAACCAAGTGTCCACTGTCTAGTGCCTGGTGCCCGGTGGACAATCTCAGGAATCAATATAGGTCCGGGAGGACCACTGAGATCCGTGAGCACTCGAGACTCGTAATTAAACCTTTTCGACCTCGCGAAAACCCTCTGCACCATGGTCTAGTTCAGTTATTTGTAACAAGTACGTGCGATTGCGGTGCGAGACCAACGGACTTATGGTAACGTTGTCCATCATTGGACGTATTCTACTATCAACGGACAAGTAAAAGTCTTTGATCAACTATAAGTCTGATGACAGTTGACTTTTCGGTATTGTCTCTCGTTTGACTGTTCAGAGGACATTCATGAATTTTTTTCCAGCTTGAAGGTCTTATTGCGTCAAGTGATGTAGAATTTGTTGAATCACGAAGGAAACCGGTACCTTCCGTCAAATGGTCAATAACTGGACCGTTGGTCTTAGAAGTCGAGAAATAGATGCAGACGAGGTTAAAAAAAAGTTCAATTGTTATCCCACAAAGTTTTATGGGTGCTTCGAGCAAATTATTCCCCATTTCAGACGGGGTTCGACTTCAAGGGATTTTCGTTGACGATGAAGATTGTGAAACGACATTTAACGTCGTCGTTATGGCGTCAGAATTCCTCGCAGCTGAGGTCTTAATCCTCCGAATAGAGAGGAAAGTGGGCATTGAACTATTGACAGTAGTTTTTCTCTCATCTTCTCGAATAAAAACTTTGACAAAGATATTTTGATCAAATAGCCGCGAAATTTAGGAAAGTATTTTCGGAAAAGGATGAGATTAAACTCAATGACCGATCACAGGACAACGGTTATTCGCGATAGTTTCCCGGAGTCTGGTATACAGAACGGAAGGAAGTGGATTAGATTTGACGATGCGGAATCCGCGTTGTGGGTACGGCGAAACACACCGGCGGCCATTAAGATCGAGGGAATAAATCCGAACTTTATACCGCGGCTCGATGTAACGGGGAACTTACGATGCAAGATTCGGAGCAGAGAGACAAGACGCATCCTATGAATAATGGATCGGCGATGCTCATTATACGGTTCGGAGGTCAAGGGCAGTTTTATGTGGAAACATCCCGAGCCGGGGTATAAGGTAGCGCGCGACGTCCGAGTCGGACCGCACCAACTGCAACAGCGGCGAAATCTCCTCGGCTAGTTCCACTCCGCGAACGCCGTTTGTTCCTCGGCTCGTAAATATCTGGACGCCGCGCGATGCTAATCTGAATGCAGATGCGCCCTCGACCTGTCCACCGGCGATCTATATGAAGGGCATTAAACGCTCCCGCGCTACCACCGCAATGGCCGACTTTCATTTTCCACGATGCTGGACGGAGACGATATCACCGGTCGACGCTTCCATACTCTTTAAATCGCCGGTGGGAAGCTAAGCAGAGGTCAACCCTGGTTATAATTAAGCAGAGAGAAGACGACGTGGATTGGGGAAGGCCGCTCTAGATCACCGGACGTCTAGCGGTAGCGGAGCTGTGAGCACAGATAAGGGCCGCCCCGGCGACGTCCAAGATGGACGGCCCGAGACCGGCTCCAGCAGCGTCGCCTGGCCGGTTTTCCTGGTCCCGACTCCCAACTCCCAACTCCCAACTCCCGGCGAAACCTTCCTTCTTTGGTCTTCCGTGTATAGAGACGGTGGTGGTTCGGTGGTGTTGGTCGTTGGGTTACTCGAGGCGATCCTTATTTATACGACCGTCGGTGAGACTAGCGCCCATTGTCCCATTTCACCCGGCGGTAATCTGGCGGACGCAAATCTTAGGCTTGATCCTGCGGGCTCTCCGGAAAATCTATGATGCCTTTAATTCGCGTGCGTTTAAGCCGCGAAAAGTTTGTCTTCGAAGGGTGCGCAGGGCTCCCGTCCCTTCATCTTGGGTCACGGGATAACGGCCAAACTACCCCAAACTCGTTCTCGACCGATCGACCTCCTCTCGAAGAGTTTATACAGTCCGTGAACGAAATCGCAAATTAGAATTAATTTTTTTACGTCAAATATTAACGGTATCCTTGATAATTGCGAAGTAAATTTTCGCGGAGGGGTTGAAGGCGGAGGCGAGGCGAAGGGGTCTCGGGTGCTGGCGGATGATAGCATCTCGCCATGTCCATAAATATGTCGCGGCGGGCTTAACCCCCTTGCCTATCTGGGCGGCGAAGTAGGGGAGTTCTGGGGGGGTTGGCGAAGATGGGGTAGCGATGCTGAGAGCGAAGCGCAGGGAAGCTGGAGGAATAAGGGGGAGAGAAGGCATTAACGTCAAACCGAGATGGAAGTTATGGCTCCCCCGTCAATTCCCAATGAATTCGACGTTTTCGGATGGGAATCAATACGTTTCGTGGCACCGCTCTCTGCTCTCTACTTTCAACGTTTTTCGTCTTTCGTCAGAGATTGCTAGCGCAAAGAATCGGTCGGGGTTTGAAAGATCGGATTAAGTTTCCCATACGTGACCGTTACGGGATTGAAACCTTCACCCAACTATTACGTCTCCACGTTCGACCCGCGATATTTTTCATTCTACTCGCGAAAACCTTGACTCCTCATCGCCGGGGTGATACAGAGGGAATTAAAGGAACCGGTACAGCGTTCAGCGTTCATTACAGATCGAAAGATTGACTTTTTTTTTAAATCACTTGTCGTAATATTCAATTGTGTCCCTCGAAGTCTCGTTTTCTTTGGACAGCAATTCTTCATCGTCCGAATGAGGGGAATTGAAGATAAAAATTTTTGGCCCAAGTTATCAAAGATAAAGTGACTAAATTGTCGCTGAATTTCGATAACTGACCATATAACTTATCACAGGATTTTTTTCTCAGTTTCCCTCATTGAACATGATGAAGAATTTCTCTCCAAAGAAATATGTGCCTGAAACCTTACGACAGGTGATTTTTGAGAAAAAAAAACTCCATTTTTCGATGTCTCATGAACTTTGGATAAGATATTAATGAATTTTGGAGTAGGTATGTAGAATTTGTTAAATCACGGTGTACCGGTTCCCTTAACGCTAACGGTGGGCGTCGCGACGCGTCGGAACACCGACTGGCTTATTGAACAATTTGTTGTTTATTAAGACGCTGTTCTCGCAACAGATTACCGCGGACAGATACATCTCCGTTCCAAATAGGCTCTCGCCGACGTTTAGTAGCTGTCTCGGAGAGAATGAAAATAAAATATAAAACGCTCGTTAAGATTTGAAAGCCAACAGCTGCAGTTCTCACGTATACGAACGTATCGTACCCCTGTACATACATTCGTTCGTTCCACACTTTTAGACCAGAGATTGATTCATCTCGTCTAACACACGTGCTCTGAAAATTTGTCAGAGTGACTGAAAGTAGCCCAATTTCAATCAGTGGGGGAAAAAACAAACAATTTGCAAACGATCAACTTTCCGCACTAGGTTGAGAAAACCCTGCGCATGCGCACATCGAAACTCCTCGACTTTCCTCACTGGCGATGAAAAAAGTGAGCGCATGGAGCTAATTTCAGATTGGTTCAATACCTACGACCGTTGATTCGGATTTGAATCGTCGTCAAATTGACGCGAGTGTGGCGTCTGAAACTCCGGAGTTCCTCGTCACTTGATCTCGCTCTGTTCCATCACTGTCGAGTAGCACGTCAATCGGTCTTGTGTTTGTGACACTTGAGTTCCGTTCTCAGAAACAGACGACCGCAAGTGATTGATGATTATTGATCGACATTTATTAAGCGACTGTTCTCGATATATCGCGTGCGTTTCAACTCTGGCGGGTTATCAATCGATTACCGAGTCTGTAATAGCGGGTTTGGATCGGGGTCAAAGAGACCAGCGAAATGGCTAGGTTCTTTTATCATCAGACTCGTTGTACGCGTTCTAATAAAAATTCATGTACTTCACGCGTGTGCCTCGTCCAGAAAAAAGTAAAAAAACGAAAAAAAAGGTCTAGATGTAAAATTTAATAAAATAAATATAACGAGTAGAAGAAGAGAGTCGGGTAATTCGGGACCGCGCAAGTGGTTTTACGGTTTTACAGCAACGCCCACAACCCGGTCGTTCCACCGGGTGATACAAATAATATAATCAGTATGCAGAGCTCATGCATATTTTAAAGATGACTGAGGGGGGGTGTGGGGGTACGAAAAGCCAGGGTTTTGCGGGGGGTGCTCTCTCCCTCTCTCTGTCTCTCGCTAAGAAGGGTTTATGACGGGGGTTCAAGCCAGGATTGGCGTCAAATCGCACCAGGCTACCCTGCGTATCGACCTGGGGGCCGGGAGGAGCAGTCCAGACCTCTTAACTCCGGCAAACTCATTACGATAAATCAAGCTTTGTTCTTCGACGATTCGAGCCGGTTCGAATTTCGCGGGGTTTTCACCAGGACTCTCCCATTCACTCTAATTTCTTCTCCCCAATTGAATCGTCAATTTCTTTTCTTTTCTATTCAAACGAACGCTTTTAACGCCCGGGTGGTGGCAGCACTCTACTGACTGATGACCAACGCGTGTCCGAATCGGTCGCGGTGATCCGCAGCCAGTTGAGCCGATGACGGAATCGAGGACTCGATCGATGAGGAGCAAAACAAAAAAAAAGTCACCGGAAGAAGCGGAG